>JBBPJU010000924.1:0-15828 GCA_038088875.1 Austroboletus festivus
GCAGCGTGCACTCAATAGTAGCACGAAGACTAGTAGAAATCCAAAGGTAATTGCTGCAGTGACTCTTTCACACTGAGGAAACTAGACACCACACTTGTGATTGCGTAGATCTAGCTGAGGCTACAAGTACAGATGGCTACTGTATTTATAGTGATCCCCTAAGGTATAGATCCCTATTATGGAAGGGAAGAGGCACTGTAGATCGAGATCCACAAATGCTGCACCTTACATGAGGCAAGGAATGAGGTAGTCTGAAGATAAGGTAAATGAAAAGGGGCTGGTGATGCCTGACATACTGGGATAGAGGAATGAAAGATAAGGGAACGAGGCCTCCATAAGGAGAGCCGAAGTATTGGTACATCAACGGAGAGGTCGTTGAAAGAAGATCTGAAGTAGATCAACGACCTAAAGTGTCCCCAATACTGAGGCAGAAATAGGAACTCAGCTTTTGGGTATCAAAAGGAAAAAGGAGGGTCCGTCCAAGCGACTTTCAACCCATGACTTCATCACCACTCATCTGTTACCGGCCACTCTGGTTCATCCTCAGGAGGAGGATCCAACATGTCCACATCATATCCATTCCCCATCCAAAGCCAGCAAGTTGTGCAAAAACAGTCCTTCCTGTGACTGAGACAATCTCTGTCAGAGATCATAACAGAGAGTAGTTCTTGGCTTGTCAGGGGATGAATTCTTTAGTGAGCTCAATCCAATGATTATAGCTCTGGGATGGGGGTAGGGTGGTGGCTGCTTCCTCGGAGAACACTCTCCGATACTCTTGATACTCCTTCGGTAGTGTCTTCTTTTCTTGGATCTGCTTACTGGCAATTTCCATGGATACGGTAGTCCTGTGTATTTCCTTGTCAAGACTTTCCCTAAAGATCACCTCCTCTGAGGGATTGTCCAGATCCTCAGCGATATATTTTGCCAGGTATCACTGCACCACCTGTAGTGGTCTTTCCTCAACTTCTTCATCGGATACCAGGAGGAGCTCCCACTTCTTCCAGTCGATTATTGGGTTTTCCTCAGCTAACCAAGCCATCCCTAAAATGATGGGTGTTTTGCTGGAACCAAGCACCATCAGGCTCCTTCTCCAGGTCTTGCCTCCTATGGTCATGGTCAAGAATCCGTGCTGGGTGATACTTCCTCCAGCTTTATGGGATCCATCTGCGTTGATAGTGTCTTGGGGGTTCTTTAGACGTGTGAGGGGAACTTTCCATTTTCAGGCATGCTTGGTGTTAATAAAGTTGCTGGTAGCTCCGCTGTTGATCAGGGCGTGGGTTTCGATGATTCCGGATGGGGTTCGAATGGTAACGGGAATAGTCATTGATTGTCGTTCATTTGATAATACAGTGTGATCTGGTAATCTAGAGGAGGGTAACATCGACTTCCATCCTCGCTTCAAAAACCCCTTATCTTAGTGATCTTTTCCTGGAGTTTAGTGGAAAGTACTGCTACCCTCTCATTTCCACTGTCATCTTCGTCGTCAGCAAACTCATCATCTTTGTAGACTTATTGTAGGACCTTGAGGATTTGATCCTTTGTCCCCTTCTTGCTATCAAGTACCATCTGTATGTACTCCACAGTTTCATCGGGCATTGGTGGGTCCTTTGTTATCCCATCCAAGACCTCTCTGGTTTTCTTGGTTACTCGGGCCGAACTGGGTCTCTTGTGGTTTCGAGTGGAACATCCCTTCTTTCTGCAGATGAAGCATAGGCCATTCTTGACTCAGTGAGCTCTCTCCATAGGTGACAACCTTATTGTGTCTATTTCCATTGCATTGGGATCCTTTCCTGATGATCTGCCTCCTCCATTTCCTTCTTGATGGATGAATCGTCCTCCAGATAAATCTCCTACCCGCTCCAGCTGTCAAACTTGTTTCTGAGCTGCTTCGACCCACTCTTTGAGAGTGGTTGGTTCCTTGAGTAGGATGATATTCCTGGCGATATTTGATATGGAATGCAGTACGTGGAGACCGAGCTGCTTGGCGACGAGTTGATCGACGTAGCCGAGGCGAGGGCAGTGGCGGATGAATCCGGAAAGAATGTTCGCTCTTGCGCGGGTGCCTAGCGTGTAGACGATGTAACAATGGTTGAGGCAGTGCCTCAGAAGAGCTCTCTCGATGAACGAAGAACCTTCCTCACTCAAAGGTACAGCCAACTCCACGTTGGATTGCGTAGAATCTAACTAGCGAAACTCTAAGTACATGGGCGCTATTTATACGTAAAAGGGAATAAGATGGGAACTTATTCCCTGCGGGGGTTTTGGAATACTACCTGCCATAAGAGAGGCAGGGAATGGAAGAGCGTCCTGAGAAGGAAATGAGGAAATGGAAATAATACTGTAATTGACGGCATGCACTGCCTATGGAAGTAAAAGGAAAGGCGGTGCATGGAAATCCTCCCACGACAGTGAGAGAATTACCTTAAAGGATCGAAAGAGGATATATGAGATCTATCGAAAGAAAGGAAGATAATACCTAAACCGGCGGATGCTGTGTGGAGCGGGAATGGGTGGTTAGGTAACTGACGGTAGCTGTGGAATAGATCGAATATATCCTAAGAAGATCAATGAAAATAAATAAAACTAAAGGAAACCTATTCCGAATTGAAAGGGAATAGGTTCTCACACCTTCGCACATAATCGTACAACTCCTGGGCGTCCCAGGTGAACCACTCCTCCTCTCCTGGAGGAACGTTCTCCTGATTGTCTGGCAGCGGGGGCGAGGCTGACCAGACTTCTAGAGAATCTCCCCAAGCTAAAGAGCTGGAGAAGTCGTCCTGCAACTCCGTAAAATATCCAGAGGAAAAAGAAAAAGACGGCGCGTCCAGCGCGTCTGGGTAAGGCGTGGGAGGCCGCCTCCATCGTTCCGTAACAATATTGTGGTTCAGTCCTCTGACGAACCATTCACAGAGTGCCCCTTCATAAGTCACTCTGGACTTGGCTGCTAGGAGTTGGAAATCTTGGATGTACTTCTGGGCGTTCTTCATGTTTGATGGGCCCTTATCTTGGCGAAGATTTCCAATCTTCCTCCGAGCATCTGCTACTTCTTCTTTGGATACGAAAGAGTTGGTAAATCATTCGACAAATTTACTCCATGTTTTCTCTTCGTCTTTCATGTTAGTGTCCAGGGTAAACTGCCCTTCTGCGAACACTCTTCCTCTCCCTTTCGGTATTTTGTTTAGTGCAGTGACCACCTTGGCAAGGTCGGTCTTGTATATCTCTGGGTTTACTGTGAAATAGTTTTCCATGGCTCCGATCCACCAGATGGCATCTTCACTATTTCCTGAAAAGTCAGCCGGAAGGGCTGCCTTCAGTTCTGTTGGTGCCATTTCTTCTTCGATCTCTTCTTTGTCTTCTTGTTCCTGGGCTAGTTCTTGCTCCTCCTGCCACTTTTTGAGGTACTCAGGTTTGGGTTTCCACTTTCCAGGTTCAGAGGTTCGGGTGGCGAAGTACTCTGGGAGGTGGTGGGTGGATGGGGTGGGGATGGGGGCCAATGGGTAGACAGGGGATGGATCAGTCCATATCTCCAGGTCCACTCACGGATTAGGGGACGGGCCTCTACTGCTCCGAGGTGTGAAAGTAGAAAGTGAAGGTGGGGGTTCTCCTTGAGTAAGGCTTGGAGGACTCATTGAGGGATGGGAGATGGCAAGAAGAGGAGTTCCAGAAGTCGCCCTGCTCCTGGGGCATCAAAGTGTATCTGGGATAGGGGCCCTACGTATAGAGGCGGAAGTGGGGGAGGGGGGTTGCGGTTGTTCGTCATCTGATCCAGGTTGGCATGCAATCTTGGGGGGATGATGTCCCAACCTGTAGAAACAGGGGGAGTGGAAGAAGAGCTAAATTCTTTTAATATGTAATGCAGGACACGAAGTCCAAGTCTCCAAGCAATCAGCTGATCAAAGGCTCCTAGGCTTGGCCAATACCTTAGGCAAACAGCTAGGACAGATTCCTGGGCAGTGGCGGCTTCGTGATAGAGGATAAAACAGTAGTTCAGGGTCTGCCTGACTAAGACTCTCTCAAGGAAAGGTAAATCATCCACCTTTCCAAGGTACAGCATAAACTTCATGTAAAGTTGTGTAGAATTTAGCTAAGGAGCTAACTATAATACATGGGTGCTTATATATGTAATTGATGGAGATGGGAAAGTACTCCCATTCAGAATTGTAGTCCGAATGAGGAGTAGGTCCAATCCTATTCGGGATTGGAGAATGGAATGCATCCTGAAAATGATACTAAGTTTAATAAGACATGCACTGCCTATAGATCAAGGGGAAGGGCAGTGCGCGGGAGCTCCCCTAATTGAGGAGAGACTCCAAACCTAATCTCTAAAGTGGATAGATAAGTTTGGTGGATTAAGGGGAGAGGTAATACTGCCTCCGGCTGCTGTGTGGAGAAAATATGGGTGAGGCAGTAACTTACCGTAACTATGAATGAACTTAATATATCCTAGTCAAGAAAGGTAAGCCTGTCAGAGACAGGGAGAAGAAGGGAAATGAAAGATAAGAGATTAAACAGGAACTAAAGGAATGGAAAGGGGTGGTCCACTCGGAGTAAGAACTCCGTGAGTTCTTCAGCATCCCATTGGAACCACTCCGGGTTCCCCAGGGAAACGTTCTCTTGGTTCTCCGGTAGTGGAGGAGAAGTGTTTCAAATCTCCAGTGACTCCCCCCAAGTGAGTCTGCTGGTGAAGTCCTCCTCAATGTCCATCACTTGCCCAGCTGGAAAGAAAGAAAAAGACGGGGTGTCCAACTCCTCCAGGAATGGAGTCGGAGGTCTTATCCATCATTCTGTAACACCAGGAGGGACAACAATGATAGGGGTTGGTACAATTGGACCAACTTCACGGACGACGACACCCCATTCTAATATACAAGGGCCCCTAGACTCCTTCGTAAGCACGACACCCATTTCCTACTCCTCATAGCATCCAAGTCATGCTTTGACCCCTTCCTTTTCTGCCCGCTTCCCTTGCTATACTTAGAACAGACATTACTATTTTAGATAGATATTCTTACATGTGAATTCTCCCATCGTCGTGAGAGAATTCTCACACACTGCCTTTCTGCTTTCTTCATGGCAGTGTGTGTCACCTTAATTATGGACACTTTCTCCTCCCCCAACATTCTTCTGTTGGGGTAGTATTTCCAATTACCAGGATGGAAACACTTTCCCATCCCTTCCCAGATTAGTATATAAGCGCCCATGTATTATTAGTTAGCTTTAGCTAAATTCTATGTGATCTTACATGGATAACAGCATTCCTTGGAAAGGTGGATGGTTTACCTTTCTTCAAGAGAGTCCAAGTGCAAATTGCAGTTAATCTTCGACATCAGATCTTAACCTTCATCTACATGGCCTGGCTCGCTATATTCTATATCGCCACTACCACCAGGACCAGACTAGGAACATTCAACAACCTAGTTGCTGAAAGGCTCCACATCTTATGTTCCATATCAAAAGAATTTAGCTCTCATCTCCCTCCCCCTGTTTCATCAGAGGGGAACATACCACCAAGATTGTGCAACCTGGATCAGAAGACGAACCCCAACCCCTCTCCCCAACCAACCAGGCTATTTGAGGGGCCCCTATCCCAGAGTCACTTTGAGTCCCCAGGAGCTGACCAGTTCCTGGAACTTCTCCTATCCCCTGTCCAGCTCCCTCCCCGAGTCTTCCTCAAGTTACTAGAGGAACACCCCCATCTGCACTATCTAGCCTCCCAACTGGGAACCCAAGCCGCCACCCTGCTCCTACAGGCTTGGATCTTGGATTACTCACTCAAACATTATCATGAGGAGACAAACTGACCCTGACAGCTGTTCTCCTAGCTCCCCATCCCACCCCTGCCTACCAGTGCCCTTCGTACTTCACTGGAAAACCAACCAGGACCATCATCTCCCCACTGCAAAGAAGAGCCCAAGCAGTAGAAGAAGAAACCCAGGATATCTTATTGGGACAGAAGATTATACAGATCGTGCAGCCAATTCAAGGAACAGAAGAGGAACAGGAACGAGAAGAATTTTATTCATCAATAACAGACAAGATAAGTGAGATGAAGGTGGCACTTCTGGGAGACTTTTCCTGAAATAGCAAAGACACCTTATGGTAGATAGGTGCCATGACAAATTACTTTGAACTTAATAAGAAAATCTATGACACAGACATGTCAAAGATAGTAATGACACTAAACAAGATGTCAAAGGGAAGGGGGAGAGTTTTCGCAGAAGGAGAGTACCTTCCTGTGCCCATGAAAGATGCTGCAGACCATACCTGGCCCAAGTTCATAGAACGATTTACAAGTTCATTTGTGTCATCAGAAGACAAAGCAGACATGAGAAGGAAGATTGGGAATCTTAGGCAGGACAGAGGTCCATCCACTTCAAAATCAACCCAGAAGTATATTCAAGATTTCCAACTCCTGGCCGCTAAAGCAGGAGTAACAGATGAGGGGGCCCTGTGTGAGTGGTTTGTGTGGAGCCTGAATTATGATATCACTAGGGATATCATTCATCTAAATAAACTGGCCACTATTAAGAAGTGGTATGCAGGAGCTTATAGGCAGGTACGCCAGCTCGAGCAGGTACGAGAGTTATCTGGAGGACGCTATATCCACCAAGGAGGTGGAGGGAAGTCGTCAGGAAGAGATCCCAACACCATAGATGTAGATGCTATCAAGCTTACACCAGTAGAATGGGCACACTATATCATGAACAGATTATATTTCATATGCAGCAAGAAGGGATGTTCCACTCGAAACCATAAAGGGCCTCATTGAGGCAAACCATCAGAAAAAGTAAGGATGACGAAGGAGGAGGACCTTCCCACCCAGGAGACTAAACCCGATGAAACCACGGAGTACATCAGAAAAGTACTAGCCAATAAGAAGAGCACCAATAAAGAAATCCTCAAGGTTCTGCAACAGGTATACTTGGAGGATGAGGAGGAAGAAAGCGGAGAAGGGGAAGAAGACAACAAAGAAACCATGGCCACACTGTCTACCGATATCATGAAGAAAATCAAGAAAGTGCAGGGTTTTTGAAAGGGAAATGGCGATCGATGTCCAAATCCCTTATCCCACCAGATGTACTTGTATCTAAGGAGTGAAAATCACTGTTAATCAAAATTCAAGTATTCACCCCATCTGGAATCATCGACACTGAAGCACTCATTGACAGCAGAGCCACAGGAAACTTCATAAATGCACGATACACCCGGAAATGGAAATTACCCCTCTCCCCCATGACATCCCCACATAGAGCCCTAAATGCAAACAGTTCCGAAAATAAAGGAGGAAGCATCACCCATCAGACAATGGTGATGATAAAAATCAGGGAGAATAAGAAATGACGATCCCTGATGGTCCTCAAAAGCAGAAAGACCCCAATAATCTTGGAAATGGCCTGGTTAGCTGAAGAAAACCCCCAGATCGACTGGGAGAACAGGAAGGTGACCCTTCTCAATAAGATTGAGGAAGGAGAACCTCCAGATCTGGTCACAGCCCAATGGTACTTAATGAAGTACATAACTGAAGACTTTGACCATCCAAGTGAAGATGTCATCATCAGGGAAAACCTTGATGAAGAAATTAGGAAGACCACTATCTCCACCAAGATAGCAGCAGAGCAAGAAAAAGACAAGGTAGTCTTACCATGAGAGTACTCCAAGTACCAGCATGTGTTCTCCGAGGAGGGGAGCACCACTATGCCACCATCACGACCTTATGACCATCATATAGAATTGGAACCAGGGTTTACCCCGAGGAGGGCAAAGAACTATTCCCTCAACCTGGAGGAGGAGAAAGCATGCAAAGCTTTCATCGATGAACATCTGAAGGCTGGGAAGATAACCAAATCCCAGTCCCCGCAAGCCTCCTCTTTCTTTTTTGTAGCAAAGAAGGATAGGAAACTGAGACCATGTCAGGACTATAGATTCCTGAATTCCAAGACAATAAGAAATGCCTACCCCCTACCCCTCACTGCTGACCTCATCAATAAGGTTCGGCATTCTTCCATCTTTACCAAAATGGATGTACGATGAGGGTACAATAATATCAGGATCCACCCAAAGGATAGGTGGAAAGCTGCATTTATCACCCCATTTGGGGTGTATGAACCAACGGTGATATTCTTTGGATTATGCAACTCCCCTGCCACCTTCCAGGCTCTAATGGACAACATCTTTGCCAATTACCTCACAGAGGGGTGGCTGGTCATATATATGGACGATCTGCTAATCCATTCCCCCAATATGAAAGACCATGAAGAACGTATGAAGAAAGTCCTTGCCTGATTGGCAGAACACAGGCTATACTTAAAACTGGAGAAATGCATGTTTGCAGCAAAACAAGTAGAATATTTAGAAATGATTCTCTCTGAAGGGAGAGTCGAGATGGACCCAACCAAACTCACAGCCATAAAAGAATGGCAGACCCCCACCACCATAAAACAAGTACGATCCTTTTGGGATTTTGTAACTTCTACTGGAAGTTTATCCCAAACTTCTCCCAAATGGCCCGCCCCCTTACAGTCCTCACCACAAAAGGGAAGAAATGGGATTGGGGCCCTGAGGAGGACGACGCTTTCCAGGCACTCCAAAAGCAATTCCTCACTGCCCTGATACTACGCCACCCCAATCCCACCAAACCCTTCACCCTTATGACTGATGCATCCCTCTCTGCTGTGGGGGGGGTCTTAATGCAGAAGGATGGAAATGGCGATCTACATCCCTGCGCTTATTGCTCCTCCACATTTTCCCTGGCAGAGTGGAACTACGATATCCATGATCGCGAATTGTTAGTGATCATATTAGCTTTACAGAACTGGCACCATTATCTAACTGGCACCACATACCCAGTCATGGTCCTAATGGACCACATAAACCTCACTTATTTTAAGGAACCGAGGAAACTATCCCGCCGCCATGCACGATGGTGATACGGAACGCAGGACATGAAGTCCGAGCCGCCGGGCGACTAGATGATCAACGTAGCCGAGGCGAGGACAGCGGCGGATGAATCCGGTAAGAATGTTGGCTCTGGCGCGGGTGCCTAGCGTATAAACGATGTAGCGGTGATTGAGGCAATGCCTCAGTAGAACTCTCTCGATAAACGAAGAACCTTCCTCGCTTAAAGGTGCAGTTGACTCCACGTTGGATTGCGTAGAATCTAACTAGCGAAACTCTAAGTACATGGGCGCTATTTATACTAAATGGGGAATAAGATGGGAACTTATTCCCTTCGGGGGTTTCGGAATACTTCCTGCCATAAGAGAGACAGGGAATGGAAGAGCGTCCAAGAAGGGGATATGAGAGTGAAATAAGAATAACGTAATTGATGGCATGCACTGCCTAAGGAGAAAAGGGAAGGGCAGTGCATGGGAATTCTCTCACGAGTGTGGGAGAATCACCTAAAAGATCGAAAGAGGATATGTGAGATCTATCGGAGAAAAGGGAGATAATACCAAGTCCGGCGGGCACTGTGTGGAGCAGGAAGGGTGGACTGGTAACTAACGGTAGCTGTGGAATAGATCGAATATATCCTAGAAAGATCAGCGAAAATAAATAAAAGTTTGTCCTAGAGGACCTATTCCGAATTAAAGGGGAATAGGTTCTCGCGCTTTCGTACGTAATCATACAACTCCTGGGCGTCCCAGGTGAACCACTCCTCGTCCCCGGGTGGGACATTCTCCTGATTGTCTGGCAGCAGGGGTGAGGCTGACCAGACGTCTAAGGATTCCCCCCAAGCTAGGGAGCTTGTGAAGTCGTCCTGCAACTCGGCGAAATGTCCAGAAGAAAAAGAAAAAGACGGCGCATCCAGCGCCTCAGGGTACGGTGTGGGAGTCCGTCTCCATCGTTCCGTAACAGATGGCAACTCTTTCTACAAGATTACGACCTTCATCTGGTCCATATACCTGGAGGGCAGTTAGCACCTGCAGACATGTTGTCCTGCCCAGACATCCTCAACAAAGAGGAACCCCCATTACAACTCCTGGATAATGAAATATTCATCAGGAGTATCGACTTGGCACTGCGTGCTAAGTTGGAGGCCCCCCCATCCAACCCAATGGTCACCGATGCTATCACCTGCCTAAAAAAAGGCAAACAGGTTTTTCCCTGAACAGACCCCGCCAACTGGACACTTAGTGATGGGAACTTATATTTTCAGGGATGCCTCTATGTAGATGAATGACACTGACAACCCCTTGTCCACACTATTCACATGGCAAACACCACTGGCCACCCGGGATTCTACCAGTTATATAATATTATTAGTACCAACTTTTGGTGGCCAGGCCTTGCATGTTTTATTTGCCAATATTTGACTAGCTGCCCCACTTGCCAAAGACACAAGGTGCTTATGCACCCTCTCTGGCCCCCCATAATGCCTATCCCCGCAGTCGCCACCCAGCCTTTCCAACATATCTCCATGGACTTAATCACCAACCTTCCACCATCCCTCACCATGGATGCTATTTTAGTCATGGTGGACCACGGACTTTCAAAGGGGGCTATTTTTATCCCCACTATGAAAATGGTAACTGCAGAGGGCATCACCTCCCTCTTTTTAGAACAAGTATTCAACTGATTTGGTCTACATGACTCAGTAATCTCCAACCGAGGACCGCAGTTCGCCAGCACTTTCACCAGGGAACTGGGATGACTACTGGGATACAACCCCAAACTGTCAACTGCTTATCATCCACAAACCGACAGGGAGACAGAAAGAGTAAACCAGGAGTTAGAAACATACCTTTGAATCTACTGCCACAACTCCCCCAATACATGGAACTCCATACTCCCCATCGCTGAATTCTCCCATAACTCCGCACTGCACTCCACCACTAAGACCACCCCTTTCCTATTAATGACGGGATTCTCCCCCAGAGGCTTTCCCCCAATCGCACACTTCTTTGTCCCAAGAGTACAATTTTCCCTTGAACAGTGGGGGGAAGCATGGAAGGAAGCAATGGAGGCAATAGCCTTCGCCCAAAAAGACTACAACAGGAGACAGAAAGGGAAAACCCCCTATCATCCCCCAAAGAAGGGAGACTGGGTTTGGCTGTCCATGAAGAACTTGAGAACAAAAGAGGAACTTAGAAAGCTTTCACCAAAGAGGGAAGGCCCATTTCGGATCACCAAAGAAATCAATAAGGTAGCTTTTGAACTAAAGCTTCCAGCAATGTGGAAAATCCATAATGTATTCCATGCCTCCCTCCTAACCCCATTCTCTTCTTCCCCTGAATACGGACACACCACCCCCGAAGAACCCCTAGATCTGGAAGATGAAGCCCCAGAATATGAAATTGAAGCAATATTATTCCACAAGGGAACCAAAAATAACTGACTCTTTCTGGTCAAGTGGCACAACTACCCTGATTCAGAGAACACTTGGGAACCAGAAGGGAACTTCACCAATGCAGATGAAATTCTGAAAGCCTATAAAAAGGCCTACAAGCTAACAACCTAGAATAGACCCCAGGCCCAAACACTTCTATGTCACTGCAAGAGGAATCTGGTACTCTGAATTCAAATCTGGACAACACAGCCACTATCTCCACTCCCATGCAGTCATCACCCGGTGATACTGCAACTTTGAATACTGCCCCTACCACTATTAGAATTGCCCCATACGGACTTTTAACCTACTGACCTTCTTCACCAACTATACCTGTCCTTATGGCCATTGTATGCAACGCTTATAACCTCGATGCCATCCCCCGCTTAGAAAGGTCTTACCTTTACCACAACCTACTCCACTCCCCCTATGTTGCTGCCTGGCTCTATGCACACCGCAGAAGCGAGCTTGTGGGACAGGTCCACTCCATCATCTCCCTCTACAATGCCTATGCCTCCATTCGAAACTCTGCCTCCACCAAGATGGTCGGCCCAATCTCCACCACTGCATCCCCTCTCCTTTCCACCTGCTTTGTATACCTCAGAGTCCAACTCATCCATGTACTCCACAAGTTGGGCTTTGGAGAGGTCGTGGGGGGACTCCCTCTTGTCCCAACCAACTCCATCCTGGTGGACATTGTCGCCACCCTCTCCCCCAACATCTGCCGCCGCATCATCCAAAACCGAGGTCTGGTTTGAAGGACCACAGGCTCTACAATTGGATGCCTACCAACTCCTCGAGTGGAGGACGTCTTCTACCAACCTTGAGGACCAAGCCTGTCATGCACCAGGTGGACTACCCCCGGAGGGCAACACCTTTTCCTCATGAAGGGGACCAACCTTGGCTCAATGCCAACATCGCTACCACAGCCTATGGAGGGAATCTGGATATGAGGCATCAATTCTGGAATGGAGAAGTGGAAGGAGCTATTTGGGGAGAGGAACCCCTGGGTGATGTCATCCCCAGATGGTGGAACATCCAGGCACCACCCCTTCACCTGGAGAAGACCACACCCGTGCCAGAGTGGCCCACAGATGCCGCATGGATGTGATCGCATCCATGCCCACCCAATATCTCGGTATGAACTCTACTTCTTATCATGGACTACTTTCTCTTTTCGATCGCACCCTTACACTGGTGTGATCTTTACTTCCTCCACCTATGCCCACTTTCTGTAACCCTTTGCCCTACAGACAGCCCCTCCCCCTTCCTGTGATCTCTACTTATGGTCATAGTAGTTATCTTTCCCCCTATAAATACAGCTGCCCATGTACAGTAATTCCTTAACTAGATCTACGTTTAATCTACATGGTATTTGGTTCAATGGTTGCCCCTGAAGCGAAGGTCACTGATAAGACTTACCCAAACCATCCTGGACTTCTATCAGTCTCCTATCTACTGTTGAGTGACAGCTAGAACTTGGCAATATCTTTGTGTCTTGGATCTATACCTGTAGATCATGTCACAAAAGATCTAGTTGAACCTTGTTCACTCCTTGTTCTAACAAGAAGAGTCTAGTGGGCCCAAATCTCCACTAGGGAAGATTTGTCAAAATTTACTCAGCTGCTGATCCCCCATCAGAGGGAGAATAATCCCACAACATTGACAACTCCTACTGAAACCACCCTATCCCCAATTTGTCTCGAAGACTTCGAATTGGAGGAAGCTCTACTACTCCTAGCTATCATCACAACCCCCAACCCCATTCAACCAGAACCTATCATCGCCTTTCTGAGAGCCTACCCGCACCTCTGGTCCTTAACACAGAAACTGTTGCAACTGACAGGACTCCAACTCCTGTCCCACATAATACAGCTACATCACAACCAACAGAGCCAGAGTTAAACCTGGATATCAACCCACCACCCCAAAGAAAGGAGAGGATCAAAATGTCAGAAAAGCGAGTGGGCCTACCCACAGACTTCTCAGGAGAATCAGAGGATGCAACATGGTGGATCATGACCATGGCCAACTACTTCTCCATGAATGACGATATCTATACCTATGATCAAGACAGAATCAACACTGCCTTGAATAAGATGAGCAAAGGAAGAGGAAATACGTTCTCAGAAGCATATTACAATCAGCGAGAAGCAGGAATTGTCCCAGATACTGAAGGCTGGAAAGCTTTCAAAGAAAGATTTCTTGTGGCATTTTCATCCAAAGAGGACCACTTGGACCACAGAAGGAAGTTAGCTGCTCTCAAACAGAAGGACAAAAACTCCTTCCCTATGACAAAGAAGTTGCAGGAATATATGCAGGACTTCCAACTCTACACCAGAAAAGCTAAGATGACGGATGATACCACCCTGATGGAATGGTTTGTCAGAGGCCTCAATCCGTTGATTGCGGAAAAAGTCATTGATATAAAAGAGCCGGAAACCCTTAAAGACTGGATCGAAGCCAGTCACAGGCAAATGAGACAGATTGAGAGAGTTCGAGACCTGAAAGGGAATCAATACAAAGCAGAAGCTCATGATCCTAACGCAATGGATGTTGACGTCATCAAACTATCCCCATTCAATCGCACTAAACACGTAAAGGAAAATCATTGCTTTATCTGTCACAAAGTAGGGTGCTCTACCTGGAACCATCCGCAACCAGGAACATCTTCCCACACTAAGTTCCAAAAGAAGGAACAGACCAAAGAGATCTCTGCTACCCCAGCACCATTGGCAATCGCCAATTACATCAAAGTTCTTGGAGACAAAGACATAAAAGAAGAAGATGTCATCAAGATCCTCAAAGAAGTATATGAAGAACCCGTTTACCAAGGAGAGGAGGAGGAGGAAACTGTCGCCAAAATAAGCACAGAGGAACTCAGAAACTGGGTAGAACGAGCCAAGGGTTTTTAATGAGGAGAGCTCCATCAGTGTGTAACTCTCCTAAGACCTGGAATGTACAATCACTAGAATGAAAGTCAATCACAATCCCCATTCAAATACTTCCAGAAAACACTGAATTAAAAGCCCTTGTCAACAGTGGAGCAACTAACTGCTTCATCAATGAATCCATAGCTTGAAAACTCCGACTCCCCTTCACAAAACTCAAAATACAAAGAATCGCCATCAATGCAGATGGGACATCCAATACAGGAGGAGACATAACTCATAAAACCACTATTACCACTTCCATAGGAGGAAGAAGGGAAACCAGGGATTTTCTGATAATCAAAAGCGGGAAGACGGACATGATCCTGGGAATGAGCTGGTTAGCCAAACATAACCTGATAATTGATTGGGTTCATAGGGAACTCAAAGGAGGAAAGAAAAGTATTGATCCAGAAGAACAACAATATCTGATCAAATACCTCACCACCAACCTAGCTGAAGACCCAAATGAGGAAGTACTCATCCGATGCTGCACAGATCTGGAAGAAATCCACAAACTCACTATCTCTACGGATATCACTCAAAGGGAACAAAAGAAGGACATAGTGTTACCCACCAAATTCTGACAATATCAACAAGTATTCTTGAAAGAAGCCATGACAGCACTTCCCCCTAAAAGAAATTACGACCACCACATTGACCTCCTCCCATCATTTACACCTTGACGCGCAAAGAATTACCCTCTAAATCTGGAGCAAACTGAAGCATGCAGGAAATTCATTGAGAAACACCTCAAAAATGGGAAAATACAGACATCAAAATCCCCCCAAGCCTCCCCCTTCTTTTTTGTCGATAAGAAAGATGGAAAACTCTGATCCTGCCAAGATTACCGATACCTAAATGAGCATACCATCAAAAATGCTTATCCATTACCACTTATCGGAGATCTGATCGACAAACTAAAAGGATCAAAGATCTTCACAAAGATGGACATACGATGGGGATACAACAATGTAAGAATTGTACCCAAAGACAGATGGAAGGCTGCCTTCATCATGCCCATGGGATTGTTCAAACCAACTATCATATTCTTCAGACTCTGTAATTCCCCCACCACTTTCCAAGTGCTGATGGATGACATTTTCGCCAACTACCTAGCCGAAGGATGGCTAATCATATACATGGATGACCTCCTTATCCACTCACCCAACCAACAAACCCATGACAATAGGACAAAGAAGGTCCTGGTGTTACAGAACGATGGAGGCGGCCTCCCACACCTTACCCGGACACGCTGGACGTGCCATCTTTTTCTTTTTCCTCAGGACATTTTACGGAGTTGCAGGATGACTTCTCAAGCTCTTTAGCTTGGGGAGATTCTCTAGAAGTCTGGTCAGCCTCGCCCCCGCTGCCAGACAATCAGGAGAACGTTCCTCCAGGAGAGGAGGAGTGGTTCACCTGGGACGCCCAGGACTTGTATGAATACGTGCGAAGGCGTGAGAACCTATTCCCCTTCAATTCGGAATAGGTTCCTTTTAGTTTTATTTATTTTCATTGATCTCTTTAGGATATATTCGATCTATTCCACAGCTACCGTCAGTTACCTAACCA
>JBBPJU010000925.1:0-15819 GCA_038088875.1 Austroboletus festivus
TTCAAATGGACGGGTGTATCACTGTGAGGGGACACTGTGCTGTTATTGCCGAGTTTAAGAATGAGGTGGGAGGCTCAGGGGAACCGTACATCCAGGCGTCCACATACTACTTGGAGGCAACGAGAGCACTGGCTTACAAATACCCAGACTCACCGCTTCCTTGTTTGTTAGTGGCGGTTTTCGGTCAGTCTTATTCAGAATCGTTTACTGGGCCAATGAACAAGTACTTTTATAGGGCCGTATATCGTGTTTGGTGGTGCCGCCTGGAACTTGCGACCGACTGTACAGATCTTGTCCTCACCGCTCGCGTGCAACTTCCATTCTACTGATATTCACAACCACCGTATGGTTGCCCGCCACATGGCAGCGTTGCGAAAAACCATCCGCTCCCTGAACGAGTACTACGGGACCCTGCAAAACCCAGGAACCATAACCACATCTCAGTGCAGTGGCATACAGCATTCTGCAACCTTTGAAAACCGGATCTCCTACCCTGCTAGGTCCACCTCCAAGTCTGTAGCCGCCTCCTTCCCCACGCAGCTCTATCCGTATAAAACGACTTATATGCCGATTGGAAAAAAGGAAGCGATACCATTCCAATACGACGGAGAGGTTGTCAAGAATAAGCTCCTCTTTTTCGGAACCGAAACCGGAACGATGAAGCGAATCTGCATCAAATTTTGTCGAAGCTATTCCCAGAAAGCTCACCGGTGCATGGCAAGACTTGGACACGCACCGACGCTGCGAGGGTTAGAGACTCTCCCGGGTGGTTGGCTCATGGCTGTCCTCGATCCGTTGTTTGGGTTTGAGACACTGGCGGATTGTCGGCAGCCTCCCCCTAGATCTCTTTATGACGCCATCTCGGCGGCGATCTGCAAGTTTCACGAAGTTGGATATGTGCACGGCGATATCCGGGATGTGAACATCATGGTTCCCCTTCAGAGGGATGACCCAATGAAGTTTATGATTGTCGATTTTGATTGGGCAGGCAAGGAAGGCAAGGTGCGATATCCATCTGGTGTCAATACCAAATCCATTCAGCGGCGACGTGATGAACTGGACGGGGAATTGATCGAGAAAGAGGACGACTTGTTCATGTTAAAACAGCTATCGATCAAGGGAAGGTTCGCTTCATAGACGTACACGTAGGCTCCACTTCTATCTACTCTTATTACCTTCGTGATTATATAGGCGGTGCTGGCGCCCGCTGTGCAACGGTTGAGTCAGACACTACGTGATGGAGAATTTGCAAGCCTGAGCTGGAGAAGGTCATCGGCTGTCCTGCAAGTAACTGGCACAGGTGCATCTCCACGGCCCCCTACGACCCAAGTATCAACGATCAAATGTGTCAGTGAGTCTGAAAAATGAATGAAAACTTGGTTATAATGCAGACCAATGTGCTACATACTGACAATCAGGTGGAGTTAGGATTTAGATGGCCATTCTCTGAAAACCTCTGAGAGGCCTACCAAGCATGGATATAGACAGAGATTTATATGGTCATCCTGGAATTCTAATTCAAAATTGATTTCACATTTTCTTTTAGCAAACAATACCATAAAATAGAGCCCATTAATGCGATCATTTTGAGCTCCTAATTATGCAAATCGGCAGTCGGGTTGTGGAGAAATAAATCAAACAATGATGTTTAGGAAGGGGATGCTACATCAAATCAGGGACACATCTTGGGGTCTTCGGACTGTTCCCAATCGATTTGTATGGTTCGAAAACCCCCAGGAAAAATGCTAGAGTCTGTGTAAAAGGTCTAGATGATGAGGTATGTATCAAATGAGGAGGAGGGATGAAAACTCTCTTGAGGAAAGGTAAATCTTCCACCTTTCCAAGGTATGCTGTTATCCACGTAGATTCACATAGAATTTAGCTAAGGTACAAGCTAATAATACAGGGTGCTTATATACCTAATGCAGAAGAGATGGGAATTACTTCCCATACTCAACTATTGGAAACTACTTGACCGAAAGAGTGGTCAAGGTGGAGTTAGCATCCCAGTAAGGCTACATGCACTGCCCTGAATGAAATATGAAAGGGCAGTGCATGAGAACTCTCTCATGACTGTGAGAGAATTCACACATATCATATAAGGAAATATTGTAAGTAAAAATAGTCTGTCCATTAAAGATCAAAATCGTGGGATAAAGATAGG
Organism: Austroboletus festivus; assembly: GCA_038088875.1. NCBI lineage: Eukaryota > Fungi > Basidiomycota > Agaricomycetes > Boletales > Boletaceae > Austroboletus > Austroboletus festivus. Next base: position 2,165 of record JBBPJU010000925.1, read on the forward strand.
TAAAAGCACCTTGGTGTATGCAGTGTGGAGCAGATATGGGTAAGGTGCTTACTAAGTGAGTCTGATAGATTTTGATCCATCAAAACGGTCCTTCATCCAGAAGGTCAGTCCAATCGTACCACCTTCACAATGTATCATCCCTCCTGGTAGTTCCACTACTAGTTGGCGAAGCGGTCCCCCACTCATTGGGATTGGCTGTCCAGTCAGCAATGTAGTCCTCCTCTCTTCAGTATTGATGTATGTTCCCACACAGTAGAGATTCTGTGGAAAAACGTAGGACATCCCACAAGGGGTCATTAGTCTCCCTCATCTAGGCTAGATGAGGCCTGTCCAACTCTTCGGGAAATGGAGTTGGGGGGCAATGCCATCATTCTATAACAGATTTCCAGAATAAACACATGTGTAAGGGATATATGATTACACTAGCTATTACTACACTAAAGTTCAAGTATCATTATAACACTCTAAAATATAGAGTGTATAAAAAGGAGTGTATTTCATTAAAGATAACATAAAATCAATATTATGAGGTGATAAATGGCCATTCAGGATGGCCACATGCTGTGACACAATCTACACTGATATTTTGCTCTCAGCCCTCAGTTGAATATTAGTCTTTCTAGACTTCAGCTGAGGTGAGGGCTTTTGCCATTTAGTTATCTGGGGAGGAGAGCAAGTGAAGTGAGCTTGACAACAACCAAGGAAGACAGGTTGAAGAAAAACCACCTTTAATGCCCTGTTTCATCATTAAGACTCATCAGTTTCTTTTTGGTCAATTTAACCATGTCATAATCTCATGCACCCACTTTAAATAGTGTATGGTGATGCATGAATTTTCTACCAAAACAATCAAAATTCTCAGCATTATGAGAAAAAGAACTCAGCATGTGAATACACAATTGTTCTGAAACTCTGGTCAGATACCGATCATGGGGTGGCTTACCTCATGAGAACAGAACTTATCTTAAGTCTGCTTCTTTCTAATTTAATTTCCATAGATCAGATCTATCAGGGTTTGATGTCCGATTAGAGCCTGGCTGGCGATACTATCAGTTAGCACTTTAGAGCACATTAACCCCCTTTAGGGTTAGGATTCTTAAATTAGGTGCAGGTTCTTAGGATTAGTGTTAGGCTGTTTCATAAGAACCTTGATTAGAAACTGCAATATTATAGCTCTAACTTCACTAATGTACTCACATTAGGTTAGTTTTAGGTTCAGGTTTGGCTTCCTAATTAACCATGATTAGTATGTCTGTATTAAAGATACATATGTGAATACATACTGTTTTGGTAGTTTATTACAGAGAATAGACACTTTACTGGCAGCTCCCACCTAACACCTTGTAATATGCAATGCAATAGGGCAGACTAAAGTTTTCGCTAGGGGAGTAGGTTCCATACTAGGGACTTGCTAATCAGGTCAAAGAAATCACCCTCTGGTATCCATAAGGTCAACATCTGGTTCTGTACTATAGATCTCTCATTGCTACTAATTATAGTCCATCAGGGACCATGCAACATGGTGTTAACCATATCTGCTTCTATGGTTCTGTTCAGTAATAACGACAAATGAAGATTGGTATGGGGTGTCAACACCATCATGTGATCAGATGGACCCCCTTCATCCACTTCATCCAGGACAACATCCAGGTGTTGTGGAGAAACTCTGGGAATTATGAAGTCATTTAGAGTGGACTGTATTAGTGCACTTTGTGACTCTTTTTTGTCAAGCATTTTGAGCATGCTCTTTTTCCATAGCAGAGTAAGATTGAGTAAATTAATAGTTTGCTTTCATGAAATGATCATATGTCTGCAAGATATATTTGTTTTCTGGATATCCAGTATCTCTCAGGATTGACCAGAGTTGTCCCTGAAAGTCAAGCTAAAATCAGCTGACTCACAGTCATAGCTATAAGAAGTGGGTTCTAAAGGAAACTCCAGAAAGTAATCTCCACTGTCAGCTTTCACCAACCATTCATGCATATATCCAAAGAGCACATCTTCTAATTCTCTGGCAGAGAAGCAGTTCCAGGCAGTGTTAAACTCAGACTTGAGAACAAGAACATTTGTTTCCTCTCATTCATCTGTGTCCAGATGCTTATTTCACCATTCAAGTTGGTTATTTTTAAGCCAGCTTAACACTAACAGTAGACAGATTATATCCACAAATAGGGATAGATCTTGAATATGAAATATAAAATGGAATGAAAGCATATGTTTACCAGCAGGTATAGATAAGAACTTTTAGAAGAGAAGCCTGTGGTAATTAAATACTTGAGATTACTGTGAAATGAATGTGGCAGCATGCTGCACACATAAGGCATAGAAGAGGTAAACATGTGGTCAACACATGTTGTGACTTTGCATAATTGGGATCGATAGAGGGATCCCTCTTCTAATGATAAATATGGTAAGTATCTCCCACAAATGCAGAAAAATACTAAGTCTTGAATATTAAGGATTGACTAGCAATCTATAGTGCTTAGAGTAAGACTTGATATCAAATAGTTGTAAGGATCACATGACTGTGCATGTGACTGATGTCATAAGCATGTGACTAGCACATGACCATGAGAGTATCTTGATAAATATGGAAAGAGAAGGCTTGGAAAAGTGCCATTGTAACAGTCTTATTGGTTAAGACTTTAGAGTGCATTTACCCCCTTTAGAGTTAGGGTTTTTAGAATTAGGTTTGGGTTTGTTTTGGTTTAGGGCTGTTCAGGGAGAACTTGGTCAGAAGCTGCATGGTATGGCTCTGACTTTGCCTAGGTACTTACTTAGGTTTAGGATTAGGTTCGGGTTTGGCTTTCTAAACATCATGATTAGTATGTCTGTTTTAATGATATATACTAAAGTACCTGCTGTCTGTAGATTTTTTCAGAGAATGGAGCTTTGCCAGCACTTCCTACCTCACTTACATGTATCATGCAAGCAATAAGGCAGCAGTAGGGTTTTCACTTTTGGAGTTTTTCTGTATATGGGACTTGCTAGTCAGGGTGGAAGAATCACCTTCCATCTGTTATGCTGAACAAGCATGACATCTAGTCTGACCATTTATCACAGCACACACTCAGTAGTAGTGCAAGGACTAATAGAGATTCAATGGATAAGATTGCTGCAGTGACTCTTTCACACTGAGGAAACTAGACACCACACTTGTGATTGTATAGATCTAGCTGAGGTTTACAAGTACAGTAGGCTACCATATTTATAGTAGATGTCCTATGGGTGCAAACCTGCTACTGCACTAGGCAATTCTGAATATAGGAGAAGGCACTGTAGGATCTAGATCCAAAGGTGCTATACCTCACATGAGGCAAAGAAATAAGGTAGTCTGAGGGTGAGGTAAATAAAAAGGGGCTGGTGATACCTGACATACAGGATAAGAGAAATGGAAGTCAAAAGGTGAGGCCTCCATTAGGAGAGCCGAAATATTGGTATATCAAAAGAGGAGGTCATTGATAGAAGATCTGAAAGAGATCAACAGCCTAAAATGTCCCCAATACTGAGGTGGAAATAGGAACTCAGCTTTGGGATATCAAAGGGAAAGTAAAGGGGTTCTTCGATCAACTTTCCACCCACTACTCCATCCACTCATTAGCCTGATGCCAGGCTGGTTCCTCCTCCAATGGTGGATCTAGTTTATCAATGTCATAACCATTCTCCATCCACAGCCAACATGTTGTAAAGAAGCAGTCCTTCCTATGACCAAGATAATCCTTGTCAAGGATTATAACACCATCATTCTGTTAAGGTCTATATCCTGTTCCATACTAGACAGCATTGGCTACTAATCGGCTACTGTTGGCTGGACTGCAACATGGTATTAACCATGTCTGCTTTTATAGTCTGGTTTAGTGACAATGAGTGATGCTCAATTTGGTATGTCAAAGCCCTTATGTGTTCAAAGGGTCCACCAGCTGATGTTTCATCAAGACCCACAAGGTTGATGACTTCATCAGGGGTGTTGAGAATTATAAAGTCCAGCATGCTCTGCACAAGTGCAGTCTGAGACTCTTTCTTGTTGAGCTGTTTGAGAACACTCTTTTTCCAAAGGAGGGTAAGATTGAGTAAATTAATAGTTTGCTTTTGTGATATGATCATATGTCTCTGGGATACATCAGTTTTCTGGATATCAGGGATGGACCAGATCTGATTTGCATCAGTCTGGAATTCTGTAGAAAAATCTGTGGACTCACAGTTGTAACTGTAAGTCTCCAGTTCTGGGGAGTACTTGGATGAGTAGTCCCCACTGTCAGCTCTTGCCAACCATTAGTGTATGAATCCAAAAGATAGTGTCTCCTAGTTCTCTGGTGAAGAAGTAGTTTAAATGTTGTTCAAGATGCTAGATAAATCAAACATTTCATGGGATAGTAGTATGAGGTCAAGATCAGGGTCAAACAGATTTCATCTGACTCTGAAAATGTTACCAATGTTTTTTCAACATTAAATAATGATTGGAAAAATATGTCAATGAATTTCTGGAAGTTTATATGACCTCTGAAAAAATAGCATTTATATTTGGAAAGAAGATATTTTTATAAATTGGATAAACAAGATTGACTCAACCCTTATGAATGGAGAATGTTGCTATCATATTGAACATGTTATAAATAAATGAGAAGATTCATTTTAATTGATAAAAGAGTTAGAGTCTTTAACAACCTTCTATTAGTAATGCCAATGATTAAATAGAAAACTACTGCAATAACTACTATTATTATATATACTACTATGGACATTGCTACAAACACTACTATGAACACTACTATGAACACTACTATGAACACTAAATTAAATAATTTTAGAATTATATACATCAATAGCTAAATAAATGTTATTAGAGTTCAATTGATCTGATTTTCTTGTTTTAAAGGATAGAAGTGAAAACTAAACATTCAGTCTTATAGAAACCACTATGGACATCACTACAAACACTACTATAAACACTACTACAACCACTACTATGAACACTACCATGAACACTACATTGAATAATTTTAGAAATATATATATCAACAACTGTAGAAATGTTATTAGAGTGAGCAGATGATCTAGTTATGAAGTTTTGATGAATGTTAGAGAAAACTTAATATTCAGGCTTATGGACATCACTATGTACATCACTACAAACACTACTACAGTATATACACTACTATGAACACTACCAGGAATACTACATTAGATAATTTTAGTATTATATATATCAACAACTGTAAATAAAATATCAGTGTAGGCAGATGATGTGTATTTCAAGTTTTAAAGATTATTAGTGAAGCTTCAACATTTAACCTTACAGACATCCTTACAGACACTACTATGAATGCTATTACAAACACTACTATAAACACTACTACAAACACTACCATGAACACTATATTATATATTTATAAATGACTGTAGATATATTATTAGAGTGAACAGATGATCTAGTTATCAAGTTTTGAGAAATGGTAGAGAAGCCTTAATATTCTGTCTTATGGACACCATTACTGACATCACAAACAGTACTATGAACTCTACTATGAACACTACTACAAACACTACCTTGAACACTATATTGGATAATTTTAAAATTATATATATCAACAATGTTAGAAACATTATTAGAGTGTGCAGATGATCTAGTTATCAAATTTTGAAGAATGGTAGAGAGGCCTTAATATTTCATCTTATAGACACCACTATGGACATCACTACAAACACTACTATAAACACTACTACAAACACTACTATGAACAATATTATGAACTCTACATTGGATAATTTTAAAATTATATATATCAACAACTGTAGAAATGTTATTAAAGTGAGCTTGAACATTCAGTCTTACAGACACCACTATAAACATCACTACAAACACTGATATAAACACTATTATAAACACTACTGTAAACATTACTACAAACACTATCATCACCATCACATTGTATAATTTTGAAGAATGATAGTGAAGCCTGAATATTCAGTTGAATACTACTATCAACATTCCTTTGAACAACACTACAAATATCCAACCTACCATTTAGATACCAAACATCTTTTAACATGAGCACAAAAATTACCATTAACTGTAATATTTATTAACCTACTTCTGATATAAACATATATATACATATGATATTATAATATTGATAGTATTGGAATTTTTTATTGACCTTCTTTAATACTATATATATAAAAGAAATAGATGGTTTGTCTTGAACTAAATTACAGCTGAAAATACTACTCAGCAATCAACAATCATAAGTTCCTCCTCCTGCTCTTCCATCTCCTCCTCCTGCTCTTCCCCCTGCTCTTCTCCCTGCTCTTCCTGCTCTTTCTCCTGCTCTTTCTTCTGCTCCTCCTGCTCTTCCCCCTACTCTTCCTTCTCTTCCTCCTGCTCCTCCTGCTCCTCCTGCTCCTCCTGCTCTTCCTGCTTCTCTTTCTCTTTCTCCTCCTCCTCAATACTCTTCCATATTTTAATTTCTTCTTCTTCTTCTTCTTCTTCTTCCTCCATCATCTGATTAGAGCTTGATATATGCAATCTGAAATAACCTAAAAGAGTTGTATCTTTAACCAACCAACCAGAGCCACTATCAATGACCAGCACTATAGGGATTAGAGGGAAGGAGTTCTTATGCCACTTAGGCCTTTGGTTCTCCTTAGAGGGGAAACTCCAAGAGCTAGCTTAGACTCTATTAGGGGGGACTCCAAGACTTCAGAACTGGGGAGCCAGCTCTGCTATTCTGGGCCTTTATATACTATTCTACTGTATGTACATGTTTGGTTCTACCATAACAGGAACAACCAATAGGAATACTCTAAAATATTAAGATATTCATAAATACCTATGGATCTTAAGATATATCAATATAATAAAGGGAAATGAAAGTGGCACCACTTGTGGCAGCCAATCATAAGTGCTTGGTAATAAATATCAAATGAAACCAGTGCAAACCAGTGCATGGCTATGCATATACCCTGTACCCATCTAGAGTCAAGATGAGTCATAGATAAGAGCAGATCATATCCACCAATAGGGATAGATCCTGAATATGAAATATATAAAAGGGAATGGAAAACATATGTTTACCAGCAGGTATAGATAAGAACTTCTGGAAGAGAAGCCTGCAGTAATTAAATACTTGAGGTTATAGCATGTTCAACATGTGTCTTCAATGAGGTGAGAAGCAATCAATGCTTCTTGTGAAATGGATGCAGCAGCATGCTACACACATGAGGCATAGGGAAGGTAAACATGTGGTTAACACATGTTGTGACTTTGCATAATTGGGATCAATGGAGGGATCCTCCTTCTAATGGATAAATATGGTAAGTATTTCCCACAAATGCGGAAAAATACTAAGTCTTGAGTATTAAGGATTGACTAGCAATCCATGGTGCTTAGGGTAAGATTTGAAGTTAAATAGTCATAAGAGAAAATCATAAGCATGTGACCAGCACATGACTGTGAGAATGTCTTGATAAATAGAAAAGTGAAGGCTTGGAAAAGTGCCATCATAACACAATCCAATTAATTTTTCCAAAGGAATATCTAGATCATCTGCATCTCCTGCTGGAAGACCATATGATATGGATGATTCAACCATTTCCTTTTGCTTTCTTTTTGGTGGTTTTCTCCTGTTTTTGCTTTTCTTTCCCATCCTTCCTAGTCTTGCTCATCTTTTCTGCCTTTCTGTCTCCAGCTTCTTGCTTGCCATAGCATCCCATCCATCCCATCTCCACAATACTTCTTCCAATACTTTTTTTGACTTCAATTGTTGTTGACTACCCTTTCTGCTTCCTTTCCCTTTTTTCCCCTGCTCCTTGCTTGGTCTTTCTATTTTGTAGTATCACAGATTTGTGTGAAAAAAAAAGTTCCATTCTTCAGCAGCCATACACGCCCTTTGCTTTTATGACTTGCAGCTTCACTTCCAGGTAGATGTTGAAGATGCATAAAGATCTTTTCCAATGTATCATTCAGATAAAACTCCTTCTCACCAGAATATCCATCTAGGATTCAATGGTATTCAGCAAGATACCCAACATCTTCCAACCAGAATGGTAGCCATTGTGAGCCCTTCAGTGGTTGAACTTTTTATGAAGGGAAGAAGATTTTCTTTTGCTCCACAAATGTCATTGAATGGGGACCTTGGTGTCCATGTGCCACATTATTGTCATCTATATAGCATGCTTTAAAGCTGCTCCTATACAATGTTTCATCAATGCTTCCAGGATTCCAACATTTTATCACATCTGAGAGGGAACTCAGAATGGGCAACATTTCTTTCACTTCTTTGTCCCCAATCATTAGCCAGATTTGTTGTGTAATCTTGCAAAACAGTTGAGCCACCACTGCAGGAGTATTACACAACACCAGAGGCATTGACCACTCCTTTAGCATTAATAGAGGATTTGAAGCAATGGCATTCCTCAGCATTGTCCATGTCAGATTAGGCCCAATGGGAAACATGACACTTTGATCAAACAGCTCCTGCATCCTCAGTCTTCTTTCAACCAGTGCCTTGTCTTGCTGTGCTTTGGAATCCACTCCCATGAGGTGAAGAACCTGAAAGTTGTCCATTTCTTGCACTGCATATAGACATGGTTTGCTATCCACTGACAGCTCTCACACAAATAAGATATAAGAGCTGTGAACAATGTGCCAAAAGTCTATGAGTGCAAGTGACTCCCTCACATGATATTCAAATACAATCTGGGTGGAGATTATGGACTGCAGCATGTGGTTCAGAATTCCTGTGATAATCCCAAGATTAGGTGGATTAAGCTTCATCAGCTGGATCTGTGCTCTTTTGATTTCTTCTATCTGTTTTGCAAGAAAGTTAAATCAAATGTCAGATAATAGCCAGAGAACTGGTTGAGAATCCATATATTTCTTCACTTTAATTTAATTTAGATTAACCATGGCATCATAGATCATTTCATTCTCACCTGAGATATAATATCTTTTAATAAAATTTTAGCTGCCTGCCCACTCACCCTATATTCATCACATACACCATAGGTTTTCTTTTTGGCCTTGCAAAGAATGTTGATGGTGCTGTAACATTCCTTGAGATATATCTTTAATCCAGAATAAGCTTTGCTAACATCTGCAAATATTGGCTGGTTGTTATGAGATCTTACAGATTCATAATACAGATTGTATATGTTGCAGAATGCAACATGAGTCTGTAGAGCTTGTTCCTTTGGCATTTCAGCTTGAAGAGTACAATAATTGTATAGCATGCAATGGTGATATATGCTTTCTCTATTAAATCCATAGGCAGCATATGATTCCTCTAATGCATCAAGTCACCAGAGGCCAACAACTGGAATATCCAATTTTGATGTCCAAGAAATTCCAATGTCAACCATAAGCTCTCCATTCTGATGATCGAGCATGTAGGACCAGTTGAAACAGCTCAGATTATATCTGTGGGCCATTTCAGGAGAGGTATACTCACCACCTTGCCCATCCTTTGTCAGTAGCTTGATTCCCTTTTCCTCAACTATGAAGAAAAAGGATCAATACATGGAGCATTCCTCTTTTTCCACAAGAAGCTGCTCCATAGATTGCTGGACCTTCAGAAAAACTGAATTCGATAGTGGAAGAGTGTGCTTCCTGTATGAACTGCCCTTTTGTTTATACTGTCCTTCTTCCAAGGTTTGAGACAAATATGGCAACCATCCTTCTGTAGCCTGTTCTTTGATCACATGCAAGAAGATCACTTTCCAGAACATGTCTAGAACTTCCTTTGGCATCATGTTCATTCACCTACCAGTCAAAGGGCACTGATGGATTATTCTTGGAAATGCAATATAGACAGTCAAATGCCCAGTCGATGAAGAGAGCTGTCCAATTCTTATGTAAGGAATCACATTCAAAGGAAACTTTTTTGACAACCATTCTGTACATCTTTCATATGCTTGCTGATCAGCTTCTGACTGTGGAATTAAAATGTCCACATATATATGATTGTGCTTTGCTATTCCTGGCTTGGAATCATAAATTGGCAGCAGATAGACCCCAATGCTGTTCTTGCACACCAGCATTTTTATTATCCATATGATGCTGTCAATATCTACAGAGATGTTGATGTCATCTATGGCAAATTCCATCTTGTCTTGCTCAAGGTCTATTTGAACATAATGTGGCTCTTTCATGCCCCATTCAGACATTTGCCCACAGACAAACATGTCAAGACCTGCATTATATAACTGATGGATTGCAGGTGGATTGCCTGTATAGTCTAGCATCTCTGATAAACTCATGTCAACCAAGACCTTTCTGTTATGATCTCTGATCGAGATTATCTGGGTCACCGGAAGGACTGCTTCTGCACTGTATGTTGGTTATGGATGGGGAATGGATATGATGTGGATGAACTAGATCCACCATTGGAGAAAGAACCAGCCTGGCCTCAGGCAGATGTGTGGATGGAGTAGTGGATGGAAAGTTGAGCAACAGATCCCTGATTTTTCCTCTGAATACCCAAAAGCTAAGTTCCTATTTCCACCTTAGTATTGGAGATGCTTTAGGTCATGGATCTCTTTCAGATCTTCTTTCAATGACCTCATCTTTTGATGTACCACAATTTTGGCTCTCCTGATGGAGGCCTCATTGTCTTATCTTCCATTCTTCTTATCCAGTATGTCAGGCATCATCTGCCCTTTCTCTTTTAACACATCTTCAGACTACCTCATTCCTTTGCCTTATGTGAGGTGTAGCATTTGTGGATCTTGATCTGCAGTGCCTCTTCTCTTTCCATATGTGATCTATACCTAGAGGGATCACTATAAATATGGTAGCCATCTGTACTTATACACTCCAGCTAGATCTATGCAATCACAAGTGTGGTGTCTAGTTTCCTCAGTGTGAAAGAGTCACTGCAGCAAACTTCTACCAGGATCTCTAATAGTCTTTGTGCTACTATCGAGTGCATGCTGCAATAAAGAATCAGACTAGGTGTCATGCTTGTTCAGCATAACATTAAATCTAGCTGAACTATCACCCTTATATCATCAAGAAGAGTACCTACCAACAGGCAAGATTTCATCCAGAAGATTTACCATCCCTGTGGACTCCAACTCAGACTCCCACCCACAAGATGACCACATTGAGGCCATCAGAAACTCCCCAGTTCCTACTTGACATTTTCACATCCCCGGAAGAAGCAGAACTCCTGGGACATCTCATCCACCCCTCTCCAATAGACAACCAATGTGTCACTGTCCTTCTGCATCAGAACCCATCTCTCCAATCCCTACTATTGAGACTGTCTTTGCCAGAAGGAGTCCATCTCCTATACCTGTTGAACTACCATCTGTATCTGCAGATACTTCAAGAAGGGAGCCAGAGTCTCACGAGAGCAGACCACCCACCCCAGAATCAGAACCAGAACTGATTCAGGTAGACATTGAAGAAGAAGGCTTTACCCTCAGAATACCAGTACCACTAAAGAAAACCATGAGTACCTCAGCAAAGAAACTCAGGGCAGGATGCCCAGCAGACTTTTTAGGAAAGGCTGAGGACACTAAATGGTGGATCCTCTCAATGACTGCCTATTACCTCATGAATGAAGACCTCTATGACACTGACCAAAAGAAGATATTAACTGTCCTTAATAAAATGAGTAAAGGAAGAGGAAGAGTATATGCCAAGGGATGGTATATCACTTTTGACATCTTAACACAAGAAGAAAAGAAGAAGAAGATCTATGAACAGTTCACCATTGACTTCACCAACTCCTTCATATCAAAAGAATCTCACAAAGACAGCCAAAGAAAGCTTACCCAAATGCACATGAAATGAGGACCCTCCACTATGGCCAACCTCCGGGAATACATCCAAGACTTCCAGCTTGAAGCTGCAAATTCAAAAGAAAAGAGTGAAGAAGCTCTATGTAAATGGTTTGTCAAAGGACTTAACTTTGACATCTCTTCTCCCATCATACTTCAAGGAGAACCAGACATGCTAAAGTCCTGGATCAATAAGTCATACACTAGGATGAGACAGATTGAAAGGGAAAGAGACCTCAGAGGAAATTGCCTCTCCTATTCCAGAGGAGGAAACAATGGAGGAAGAAGTAGAGACCCAAACACCATGGATGTGAATGCCATCAGACTCACTCCAGTCAAAAAAGCCAAATACATCAGAGAAAATCAATGCTTCATATGCCATAAGATCGGCTGTTCTATTAGGAAACACCTGAGGGATCATCCTCAGAGTCAGAACCAGGGACAAGGGAATAGCTGAGAAATGCAAGTAAAACCCCAAGAAAAGGTTAGGGAAGTAAAAGAAGAACAAGCCGGAGTAGCTGATAAATATGTAAAAAAACTCACAAGCAAGAAAAAGGTTAATCAAGACAACCTTCTCAGAGTGCTGAAACAAGTGTACAATGAAGACTATACACCTATGGAAGTGGACGAAGAAGGAAAAGAAGAAACAGTTGCCAAGGTGGAAGTTCAGTTCACATTCTCTAAAGAGATAATCGCTCATATCACCAAAGTAAATGGCTTTTAGAGAGGGGGTGTGCTATCATGTCACGACTCCTGAGACTTCCATCTATACTAGTATCCAAAGATCCTGATGCAATCCAAATCCCGATTCTTATACACAACCTAGACGAAAGAAACATGATCAAAACTCAGGCCCTAGTAGATTGCAGAGCCACCAATTGCTTCATAGACCTGTCTTTTGCCAAAAGACATGGACTTCCCTTGGAATAACTGAGACAACCCCGAAATGCCATAAATGCAGATGGAACCAAAAACACAGGAGGAGAAATATGCTACAAAACCACAATTGAACTAGAAATTGCTGGAAGAAAGGAGAAAAGAACCTTCCTCATTATTGGATGTGGCAAGACTGATGTCATACTAGGAATGACTTGGCTCAAACAGGTCAATCTGGACATTAATTGGTCCACTGGTCAATTATCCATCCTGGAAAGAACTCCTCCAAAGAAAGACAATACTGAACCCCAATGATACCTAGTCAAGTATCTATCTTGTGACCTAAACCACCAGAATGAAGAAGTGGTGATCTAACATTGTGGAGATGATGAAGACTTTGAAGAAATCAGAAAAACCACCATATCTACAGAATTAGCAATCAATGAAGAAAAGAAAAAGGTGAAACTCCCAGAAAAGTTCAAGAAATATGAGAAAGTATTCTCTGAGAAAGCAATGCACAAAGTACCCCCATCCAGACTCTATAACCACAGAATCAACTTGGATGACTCTTTTACTCTGAAATGAGCTAAAAACTACCCCCTCAATCCAATGGAGAGTGAGGCATGTAGAAAATTTTTGGATAAACAGCTAACCACAGGAAAGATCAAACCCTTCCAATCTCTTCAAGCATCACCCTTCTTCTTCATAGACAAGAAGAATGGAAAGCTATGACCATGTCAAGATTATTGATATCTGTTACGGAACGATGAAGACGCCCCCCCACCCCATACCCCGAGGCGTTGGACACGCCATCTTTTTCCTTTTCTTCAGGACATTTCGCCGAGATGCAGAACGACTTCTCAAGCTTCTTAGCTTGGGGAGATTCGATAGAGATCTGGTCAGCATCACCTCCGCTGCCGGACAACCAGGAGAACGTTCCCCCGGGGAACGAGGACTGGTTCACTTGGGATGCACAGGAGTTGTATGATTACATA
>JBBPJU010000926.1:0-15809 GCA_038088875.1 Austroboletus festivus
CCTTCACCAGTCAGGATGGATGTATGATATAAAATTCTCTCCTTCGTGTTTGATTCGAACAATTGCTTATAACAATGAATGAGTTGCGCGACGACCAAAACCATTATAGCGAGAAAGCGGCGGCGGCGTATAGTCACACTTTCAATGAGAATTTGCGCCTCTAGATCGATGTTCATGGTGGTGGGGGTTTGAACGGGATCAAATCACCATCATAATTGTCGTATTGTCGCAGAGTCTGCTGTAGCAGCTGCCATGGTGAGCGGCCGCCGGTGTAGGAGATCAGGTGACCCGGCTTCTGGAATTCCTGGTTGCCGAGATCATGTGACCCATCGAGAAGCGACGTTGGCTTTCTAGCCGACGTTAACTATTGCAATCCGGACAGGACCTTACAATCGATCTTGTGGTCAACCAGGATGAGTTTGACCATGTGATCCCAAGAGCATCACAGGGGGAGTTTATTGAATGTTTCTTTTGCAAATACATCTTTATAATCATGGTAATCCTAAGGTATGGCTTCCTCAAAGATTTTCTTCTTTTTGGCCATGTTGGCAAGTGCTGCTACATTGGTTGCCACATTCCTGACATATTGTATATAATTGTCATAGAATATTTTAAACAGTTGATCTCCCTTCTCAAGTAATAGATTATTGTTGCTTTCTTCACCATCTATATTACTCAGGGTATGATTGCAATTTTTAAATGTTAGTGATTGGGATTTCCAGTCAATGATTGAATTATGTTTTACCAACTAATCATGGCCAAGGAATATTTCATTAGTTCCAAGGGTGGTGATGGTAAGCATGATTTGTTCTTCATATTGCCCTATTGTCATTTGGAGCAAAACAAACTCTTCAATTTGTCCTCCACTATTCTCAGTTCCATTAGCATTGTAGACTGGTATTGGTTGTGATAGCTTATATATTCTTATCCCCTTTGTTTTAATGAATTCTTGATTGATGGATGACCCAGTACACCCAGAGTCAACAAGAGCATTAGTAGTGAGAGATCTTCCATCATCCAATGTTAGGTGGATGTTTACTTCCAGAGATTTTACTTGGGATTGTTCTGATCTTCAGATATATCTTGGTTTCCCTTGGAGATCAGAGAGGATGAAGTAATCTTCATCTTTAGTCACTTGTCTGATCCACCTAGCTAATTCTGGAGTCACCTCAGTTCATCTCATTTCATGGACAAAGTATAGCAGATGTGATATCATTCTCATGATATCACCCTTTTCTGCAGTTTGATGGATCCACCAGGAAGTCCATGGTTTTACCTCAAACTTATCAGTCAATTTCTTAATATGAGTGTGTGTGATTGCAGCAACACTGTCAGGGATAATGTTCTTGGTGTCCATTAACCCAATGCTCCCTGTTATAGGAATTTTTGCATTTAGTGCATTCCTAGGCACTGGTATCATTTCAGTACAAATAGATTTATTCCCTTTACTACTGATATATTGTGGTAGAGACCCAGTGTTATAATATATATTCACTGAGTTAAAACAAAAAACAATTCAGCTGCAATATTACTGTCATTTGGTACTTCATTTGGTCTCCCTTCCTTTAGCACTCTCACTTCATGATGAAGCTCAGCAAGCTCATCCATTAGAGCCTGCCACCTCTGAGCTCCTCATGGCATGAAATGATCAGGGTACAGCCATGGCTTTTCATATTAATGGCAGAGACTCTTTGCCCTTGCTGTTCCAATATCCATGGGAATACCTTGACCTCCAAATGCCCCAACCTGATTTGGATGGGGTGGTGGTGTCACTTTCACCTCTGTGCTTATTGACATGGTCTCAGGGTCTTCAGGTTTAGGTAGTTCTCCCACAATATAACAATCTTCCTGATATATTTTATACCAAATAGTGTATTTAGTGGGGAAGTCTGGAGCATCACAGATCTTCCTTTGAAGGATCTTCCTTTGATTCTCCCACTTTTCTTGTTACTGTTGAAAGTATTCAGTTATTTTCTTTTATTCCTGCTTTTTTTTATCCTGCTCCTCTTTTTCTTTTTCTATTTTGATATAAGAAGCTTCCAAAGCACTTTTGAGGGATGTTATGTTGATCGTCGACATAGGGTGGGGATAATGTATGGTAGATGCCCTTAAGTGGGCACAAGTTCCTGTTCATAATGTAGTACAAGAGGGTATTGTATATGGTTGAGACATGATGGATTGACTTTAGAATAGGTCCTCCTTTTCTTCCTAAGACTTCTTATTTGTACTCAGAAAATGATTTACAGCATCTAATTCTGTAAGGCAGCACAGATGCTCAGCAGCCTATGCAGAACCTCCAGCTAAGTAGACCATGTGCAGGAGGATGTGTGATTGCAATGGAACAGCATCTCTTGATTGGTTGTCCACTCAGGTAGACAGAGCCTCTGTTCACCCAGATTTATTCATTATAAACAAATGACTCATTCCAAAGCAACACCCTATGTGGTAAAGGAGGGGAGGAAAGTACCCTTGGTTTTCACCATATGGTGTAGGGTTCTTGAAGTATGTAACAGTGAGCATAAGGACTATGCACTCACTGGCAAAGACAAAAGATGAAAAACAAGATGTGCACATTTGGTTTAATATTATGCACA
Organism: Austroboletus festivus; assembly: GCA_038088875.1. Taxonomy (NCBI): domain Eukaryota; kingdom Fungi; phylum Basidiomycota; class Agaricomycetes; order Boletales; family Boletaceae; genus Austroboletus; species Austroboletus festivus. The sequence continues at coordinate 2,595 of JBBPJU010000926.1, forward strand.
AACCAAGGCCAGATGCTGAGACTAAGTGTGCAGTGAAGAAATGATGAGTAAATAAACTGAACATAAGGAATAGGTTCTCATGATGCTCCTATATATATACATAGTGTCTCCTAGATGGCTGTAATTGTAAAATGTCCAAGGTAAAAGATAAAATAAAGTGTTGATCATGTTAAGCATGAATACAGGAGGTCAGAATGAGAAAGCTTAACAAGTAGGAGGCCAAATCCATATCTTCATATAGTCAACTTGAACAAGTGATGGTGGAATATAACTGTCAGGAAAATGCTACAATAGAGGCTGAAGCTCAATAAATATAGCTAACTATAATCACTGCTCTAAGGATTATAGAAAAACTGGATATATGTATGTCAGATTCTACTGAACTCCACCTTCAGTAGGATAATCTCCAGCTTACTCCAGTCCATCTCCAACAGTACTTCTGTGTGTATTTTCATATATATATTACTTACTTACTCTTCTCCAATTGGATATTGTCCAGACATCATTGGACTTTGTTATTTCTTCATCCTTTTTATGTCATTCGCCTGGCAGAGTATATTCAGGATATGCACCCACATCTCCACCCTTTATTTATGCTTACATTTTGTTTTCAGCCCTTCCTCAGTTGAATATCAGTCTCACTAGACTTCAGCTGAGGTAAGTGTCAGAATGTGCTAGGCTGGGGGCTAGCAAGAATGTCTCAGCTGAAGTCTAGTGAGACTGATATTCAACTGTACCTAGCAAGAATGTCTACAAGTACATTAGCTAGGTGGATAACTATGTAGGAAGAGCCCTTACCTCAGCTGAAGTCTAGTGAGACTGATATTCAACTGAGGAAGGGCTGAAAGCGAAAAGTAAGCGTAAATAAAGGGCAGAGATGTGGGTGCATATCTCAAATGAACTCCGCTAGGCGAATGACATAAAAAGAATGAAGGAATAACCAAGTCTGATGATGTCCAGATGATGTCCAATTGGAGAAGAGAAAGTAAGTAATATATATGAGAATACACATGAAAGTGTTCTCGGAGATAGACTGGAGTAAGCCGGAGATCGTCCTACTGAAGGCAGGGTTCAGTAGAATCTGATAGCCAGAAACTGTCATGCACCAGGTGGATTACCCAAGGAGGGCCACTCCTTTTCCTCACGAAGAAGATCGCCCATGGCTCAATGCCAACATTTCCACAGCTGCCTACAGAGGAAACTTGGACATGAGGCATCAGTTCTGGAATGGAGAAGCAGAGGGAGCGACCTGGGGAGAAGAACCACTCGGGGATGCCATCCCAGGATGGTGGAACGTCCAAGCACCACTGCTGCATCTAGAGGAGACCGCACCTGCACTGGAGTGGCCCACCAATCCCGCGTGGATGTGATCGCATCCACGCCTTTCCCTTATCTTGGTATGAACTCTATTTCTTATCATTGGACTATAGTTTTCTTTTGATCGCACCCTTACACTGGTGCGATCCTTCCTTCCTCTACCCATGCTTATCACTGTAACCCTTCACCCTATGGACAGCCTTTCCCCCTTCCTGTGATCTCTGTTTACGGTCATAGTAGTTCCCCATTCCCTTATAAATACGGCTGCCCATGTACAGTAATTCCTTAACTAGATCTACATTTAATCTACGTGGTATTTGGTTCAACAATCGCCCCTTAAGCAAAGGTCATTGATAATGACTTACCAAAACCGTCCTGGACTTCTATCAGTCTTCTGTCTACTGTTGAGTGACAGCTAGAACTTGGCAATATCTTTGTGTCTTGGATCTATACCCATAGATCGCATCACAAAAGATCTAGTTGAACCTTGTTTACTCCTTGTTCTACCAAGAAGAGTCTAGTGGGCCTCAATCCCCACTAGGGAAGATCCATCAGAATTTATTCCACTGCTGATCTTCCATCAGAGGGAGAAGAACAACAAAACATTGACAACTCCTACCGACACCACCCAATCCCCGATTCATCTCGAAGACTTCAAATCAGAGGAAGCTCTATTACTCCTAGCCATCATCACAACCCCTGACCCCATTCAACCAGAACCTATTGTTGCCCTTCTGAGAACCTACCCACACCTCCGGCCCTTAACACTGAAACTATTGCAGCCAATAGGACTCCAACTCCTGTCCCACCTAATATAGCTACATTGCAACCAACAGAACCAGAATTAGCCCTGGATATCGACCCACCCACAAGGAGGGAGAGAACCAGGATGTCAGAAAAGAGAGCAGGTTTACCAACGGACTTCTCTGGAGAATCAGAAGATGCAACATGGTGGATCATGACCATGGCCCATTACTTCTCCATAAATGATGACATCTACACCTACGATCAAGACAGAATCAATACTGCCTTGAACAAGATGAGCAAAGGAAGAGGAAAGACATTCTCGGAAGCATACTATAATCAGCGAGAGGCGGGGATGGTCCCAGATACTGAAGGCTGGAAAGCTTTCAAAGAAAGATTTCTCGTGGTGTTTTCATCCAAGGAGGACCACTTAGACCATAGGAGGAAGTTAGCTGCTCTTAAACAGAAGGATAAAGACTCCTTCTCTACAACAAAAAGGTTGCAGGAATACATGCAGGACTTCCAGCTCTATGCCAGAAAAGCTAAGATGACAGATGATACCGCTCTGATAGAATGGTTTGTCAGAGGCCTCAACCCATTGATCATGGAAAAAGTCATAGCCATAAAAGAGCCAGAAACCCTTAAAGATTGGATCGAAGCCAGTCACAGGCAAATAAGACAGATCGAGAGAGTTTGAGACCTGAAAGGGAATCGATACAAGGCGGAAGCACAGGACCCTAATGCAATGGATGTTGATGTCATCAAACTATCCCCATTCAATCATGCTAAACATGTAAAGAAAAATTGCTGCTTCATCTGTCACAAAGTAGGGTGCTCTACCAGGAACCATCTGCGACCAGGAACATCTTCCCACACTAAGTTCCAAAAGAAGGAACAGACTAAGGAAATCTCTGCTACCCCAGCACCATTGGCTATTGCTGATTACATTAAAGCTCTCAGAGATAAAGATGTAAAAGAAGAAGACGTCATCAAGATCCTCAAAGAGGTGTATGAGGAACCTGTTTACCAAGGAGAAGAGGAGGAGGAAACCATTGCCAAAATAAGCACAGAAGAACTCAGAAACCAGGTAGAACGAGCAAAGGGTTTTTAATGGGGAGAGCTCAATCAGTGTGTAACTCTCCTAGGACCTGGAATGTACAATCACTAGAATGAAAGTCAATCACAATCCCCATTCAAATACTTCCAGGAACCACTGAACTAAAAGCCCTTGTTGACAGTGGAGCAACCAACTGTTTCATCAATGAACCAATAGCTCGGAAACTATGACTTCCCCTTACAAGACTCAAACTACGAAGGATTGCTGTCAATGCGGATGGAACATCCAACACCGGAGGAGATATAATCCATAAAGCCACTATCACCACTTCCATAGGAGGAAGAAGAGAAACCAGGGACTTCCTAGTAATCAAAAGTGGAAAGACAGACATGATCCTGGGAATGAGCTGGCTGACCAAACATAACCCAATAATTGATTGGATTCATCGGGAGCTCAAAGGAGGAAACAAGAGTATCGATCCAGAAGAGCAGCGATACCTGATCAAGTACCTTACCACCAATTTAGCAGAGGACCCAAATGAAGAAGTACTTATCTGATGTTGCACAGATCAGGAAGAAATCCACAAACTCACCATCTCCACGGACATCGCCCAAAAAGAGCAAAAAAAAGAAATAACTCTACCAGAAAAGTTCCGAAAATATCAACAAGTATTTTCCGAAGAAGCCATCACCACGCTCCCTCCTAAAAGAAATTATGACCATCATATCGACCTTCTTCCATCCTTTACACCCAGAAGAGCCAAAAACTACCCTTTAAACCCGGAACAAATGGAGGCATGCAAATAGTTTGTCAAAGAACATCTTAAAAATGGAAAGATCCAAAAGTTCAAATCTCCTCAGGCATCTCCTTTCTTCTTTGTTGATAAGAAGGATGGGAAACTCCGACCCTGCCAAGACTACTGATACCTAAACGAGCATACAATCAAAAATGCTTATCCCTTGCCACTCATCGGAGATCTGATTGACAAATTAAGAGGATCAAAGATCTTCACCAAAATGGATGTATGATGGGGATACAACAATGTCCGGATAGTACTGGAGGACAGATGGAAGGCCACCTTCATCACTCCCCTGGGATTATTCGAACCCACCATGATGTTCTTCAGACTATGTAATTCTCCAGCCACTTTCCAGGCATTAATGGATGACATCTTCACTGACTACCTGGTAGAAGGATGGCTCATTATCTATATGGACAACCTCCTCATCCACTCCCCAGATCAAAGGACTCACGATGAAAGGACGAAGAAAGTGCTAGAAAGGATGATGGAGCATAAGATTTATCTAAAATTGGAAAAATGCTTCTTTGACACAGAAAGCACCGAATATCTAGGAATGGTCATATCTGAGGGACAAACAGAAATGGACCCCACCAAACTTAAAGCCATCAAAGAATGGAACCCCCCTCTACCATAAAAGGAGTATGCTCCTTCCTAGGGTTTTGCAACTTCTATCAGAAGTTCATCAATGGATTCTCCACCAAGGCCAGACCCCTCATCGAATTAACAAAAAAAGAAACAAAATGGTCATGGGGACCCCCACAAGAGAATGCCTTCTGAGAATTACAGAAACAATTCCTAGAACAACCCATACTAGCCATCCCCGACCCCAGCAAACCATTCTTCATAATGACTGATGCCTCCTTGGTAGGAACAGGGGGAGTATTGATGCAGAAAGATCTCAATGGAGATCTCCATCCTTGTGCATACAGATCCAGCACCTTATCGCCTGCAGAATGGAACTATGACATCTATGACAAAAAACTCCTGGGGGTAATACACACACTTGACGACTGGAGACACTACCTAACCAGAACTGATCACCTGGTGACACTCCTAACGGATCACAAAAACCTCCTATACTTCAAGGAGGCATGAAAACTCTCCAGACGACACATATGATGGCAGCTATTCTTACAAGAATATGATCTAGTATTCCATCACCTCCCAGGAACACAAATGGGCCCGGCAGATGCCTTATCATGGATACCAAACTCAAACCTTGATAATGACAACAACCAAATCTGTCTTCTCACGGAAGAACTATTTGTCAATCAAATAGATCTCACGTTATGAGACAAGATCAAGGTTTCATCAGAAAAAAACCCGCTGGTGCTGGACGCACTATAATGTATGTACAAAGAAAATCACATCCCCAACAAATCTCACCCCTCGGACTGGACATACAAAGAGGGACAATTATACTTCCACCACTGCCTCTACATACCCCCTGATGCATGAAAAGATCTGGTCCACTCCATCCATTCATCTGCTGCTGGGGGACATGGTGGATAACACTGAATGATCCAACTCCTATCCCACAATTATTGATGGCCGGGACTCTCCACTTTTGTCAGAAAATATATCACTGAATGCCCAACATGCCAGCAAAACAAGAATATCAACAACCCATCTCACCCACCACTAGTCCCTATCCCCACCACCAGCCCCCACCCCTTCCACACCATCTCTATGGATATGATCACCAATCTACCCCTTTCCCAGGGGTCAGACTCTATATTGGTCATGGTGGACCACGGACTTAGCCAGGGGGCAATTTTCATCCCAACTACCAAAACGGTCAACGCAGCAGGAGTAGCAACCTTATTTTTTAAGCATGTATTCCCATGCTTCGGATTACATTCGAAAGTCATTTCTGACAGGGGCCTGCAATTCGCATCCGCCTTCGCCAAAGAACTGGCTCAACTACTCAACTATGATGTAGCACTATCTACAGCCTATCACCCACAAACTAACGGACAGAACGAGTCAACCAGGAGTTAGAAACCTATCTCAGAATATTCTGCCAAGGACAACAAGATCTCTGGAGTGAATTACTCCCAATGGCAGAATTTAACCATAACTCCTTGGTACATTCCACAACCAAACAAACCCCATTCCACCTAATGATGGGCTATGAACCACGAGCCTACCCCCCAATAGGAAAAACATTCAATCCTGCTTTGGAGAATCGACTCCGACTCCTAGAAATGGCCAGGGATGAAGCATTAGCCGCGATCACCAATGCCCAACAATTCTTCCACAACTATCCAAAGTTTAAACCTTGGAAGAAAGGCGATAAAGTATGGTTATCCAATAAAAACCTTAAAACCTCCTATCCATTAAAGAAGCTCAGCCCAAAAAGGGAAGAACCCTTCCCCATCATGAAAGTACTCTCTCCTGTAACTTATCAATTGGATTTACCCTCAAATTGGAAGATCCATAACGTATTCCACGCATCCCTTCTTTCCCCATTTGTCCAAAATGACAAATACAGGATTGCCAAAACTCCTCCATCCCCTGAGATCATAGGAGATGAGGAAGAGTATGAAGTCGAGCATATCGTGAACCATAGAGGGCACCCAGGATGCAGATCCTATTTAGTCCAATGGAAAGGATACTGGACCACAGAAAACACCTGGGAGCCAGAGACCAACTTCACCCATGCCAATGAAACTCTACAAACCTATAAAAGAAAACACAAATTATGATGGATGATAAACAGCCCACCAAACGCTGCGACTTCTACAAATTTTCACTCAAAACCAATAAACCCACCAAATACTCCTATCGCTTTTCATGGATCTCTGTTTTCATTCCAAAAAGAAAAAGACACTATGACCAACAACATATCCAGACCCACCAGTGCTACTGCAAAGAATGATACTGCCCATACCATTACTAGCCCACCATTCCCTTCCTTATCATCAACCATTCCCTCCCTTTCTTCTTACCTTACAGACGACCTTCCCTTCCCATTTTAATCACGTTACACTTCATCATTCACATCCAATTTGAGCTCTACTCTGACGATATCAATCTCTCCTCTCACGCCGCCATTTTCTTCCACCTATATGTCCCTTATCCTTGCCCTAATCAAGGATGTCTTCAATCTCCAGATCCTCCCACCCTCTTATAGGAGAATTGCTTACACTGCCATTTTGGACGACCCTCAAGGATTAGCTTTATTAGAAGCCAACCTGGAACTCAGGAAACTATCCTCTGTCATCATCCTCATCGAAACCTACCGCAGCTATGTCTCCACAAGACTCCTGGTCGAAGAGAACCTCATTGAAAACCTTAGTGAGGTGATCGCAGAAAATCTCCGCATGGCTGGGGGTCAGACCCTCAATGCCCTCCACTTCTGCAGATTGGGATACTTCATCAAACAACTCCCCACCTCAACCTTCTTCGGGAAGATCTATCCCATCTACCTCCAATTACCCCAAAGTATGGGACAGTAAGGATTTGTTGACATCGAACTTGTGAGACAGTTCACCTTCCTTAATGGCAGCAGTTTCCTGTTTGAGACTAAGCCAGATTGACAGATCAGAGGAGAATCAGCAGATAGCAAAGAGCAAGAGAATCTTCTTCCCCTCCCAGTTCGTATCAATCAACCTCTTATGGAAGTTAAGGTCCTGGAAACTTCAGGAAGATCCAAAGGAGAAATCGACAAATCCCCACCGCAGCAACCCTTGCTCCCCACCACCCTGACCTCCCACCCTGTACCCAGACTCCCTCAGTGACCTAAGTGACCTCTCTCCACCCAAATCTCCTTCTGCAGAAATGACACCCCGTCCTCTCCAACCCTCACCCGAACTTATCAATGCTATCAATGTGGAAGTCCCCACCATCTCCGACCATCCTGCCCCCACTACACCTGTCCCTACTGTCGACAGGATGCCCCTGGCCACCCCCAACATCTTTGCCCCGAGCGCACAGAGGGTGGATCTAACTAGGTGGATGATGGATTGGGATGAGATCAATGAGGTCCATTGACCTTATCGACGGGGTAATGTCACACACCAAGTGGATTACCCAAGGAGGGCCACTCCTTTTCCTCATGAAGGAGATCGCCCATGGCTCAATGCCAACATTTCCACAGCTGCCTACGGAGGAAACTTGGACATGAGGCATCAGTTCTGGAATAGAGAAGCAGAGGGAGTGACCTGGGGAGAAGAATCACTTGGGGATACCGTCCCAGGATGGTGGAACATCCAAGCACCACTGCTGCATCTAGAGGAGACCACACCTGTGCCAGAGTGGCCCACCAATCCTGTGTGGATGTGATCGCATCCACGCCTTTCCCTTATCTCGGTATGAACTCTATTTCTTATTATTGGACTATAGTTTCCTTTTGATCGCACTCTTATACTGGTGCAATCCTTCCTTCCTCCACCCATGCTTATCACTGTAATTCTTTGCCCTATGGATAGCCTTTCCCCCTTCCTGTGATCTCTGTTTATGGTCATAGTAGTTTCCCATTTCCCTATAAATATGGCTGCCCATGTACAGTAATTCCTTAACTAGATCTATGTTTAATCTATGTGGTATTTGGTTCAACGATTGCCCCTTAAGCGAAGGTCATTGATAACGACTTACCAAAACCATCCCGGACTTCTATCAGTCTCCTGTCTACTATTGAGTGATAGCTAGAACTTGGCAATATCTTTGTGTCTTGGATCTATACCTGTAGATCGCGTCACAGAAACCCTTAAAGAGTGGATCGAAGCCACTCACAGGCAAATGAGGCAGATCGAAAGAGTTCAAGACCTGAAAGGGAATCAATACAAAGCAGAAGCACAAGACCCTAATGCAATGGATGTCGACGTCATCAAACCATCTCCATTCAATTGCGCTAAACACATAAAAGAAAATCACTGCTTCATCTGTCACAAAGTAGGGTGCTCCACCAGGAACCATCTGTGACCAGGAACATCTTCCCACATCAAGTTCCAAAAGAAGGAACAAACTAAAGAAATCTCCACTACCCCAGAACCATTGGCAATTGCCAATTATATTAAAACTCTCAGAGATAAAGACATAAAGGAAACTGACATCATCAAAATCCTCAAAGAAGTGTACAAAGAACCTGTTTACCAAGGAGAGAAGGAGGAAGAAACCATTGCTAAAATAAGCATGGAAGAACTCAGGAATTGAGTAGAATGAGCCAAGGGTTTTTAGCTCGGAGAGCTCAGCCAGTGTGTAACTCTCCTAAGACCTGGAATGTACAATCTATAGAATGAAAATCAATCACCATTCCCATTCAAATACTTCCAGGAACCACTGAACTAAAAGCCCTTGTCAACAGTGGAGCAACCAACTGCTTCATTAATGAACCAATCATCTGAAAACTACGACTTCCCCTCATGAAACTAAAAATACAGAGAGTTGCCATCAACACAGAAGGAACATCTAACACTGGAGGAGACATAACCCACAAGGCCACCATCACCATGTCCATAGGAGGAAGAAGGGAAACCAGAGACTACCTGGTGATCAAAAGCGGGAAAACCAATATGATACTGGGAATGAGCTGGCTAACACAACATAACCTAATGATCAATTGGGTACATCAAGAGCTCAAAGGAGGAAAGAAGAGTGCCAACCCAGAGGAACAACAGTATTTAATCAAATACCTCACCACCAACCTAGCCAAGAAACCAAATGAGGAAGTGCTTATCTGGTGCTGCACAGATTAGGAGGAAATCCACAAACTCACTATCTCCACAGACCTCACCCAAAAAGAAAAGAAAAAGGAGATAGTGCTACCAGAGAAGTTCCGACAATACCAGCAAGTATTCTTGGAAGAGGCCACTACTACACTTCCCCCCAAAAGAAGCTATGATCACCATATCGACCTCCTTCCATCATTTACACCCCAATGAGCAAAAAACTATCTTCTAAATCCAGAACAAACAGAAGCATGCAAGAAATTTGTTGAAGAACACCTTAAAAATGGGAAAATCCAAATGTCCAAGTCCCCCCAAGCCTCCCCTTTTTTTTTTGTCAATAAGAAAGACAGAAAACTCTGACCCTGCCAAGACTATCGGTACCTAAATGAGCATACAGTCAAAAATGCTTATCCACTACCCCTTATTGAAAATCTGATTGACAAATTAAGAGGATCTAAAATCTTTACAAAAATGGATGTATGATGGGGATACAACAACATCTGCATAGTACCTGAGGATAGATGGAAGGCTACCTTCATCACACCAATGGGGCTGTTCAAACCAACCATAATATTCTTTGGCCTCTACAACTCCCCAGCCACCTTCCAGGCATTGATGGACAACATCTTTGCCAATTATCTAGCCAAGGAATGGCTCATTATATATATGGACAATCTCCTTATCCACTCCCCAAACCAGAAAACTCATGACGAAAGAACCAAAAAGGTACTGGAAAGGATGATGGAACATAAACTCTATCTCAAACTGGAAAAATGTTCCTTTGATACCGCAAGCACTGAATACCTAGGAATGGCTATCTTGGAGGGATAAATCCTACAAAACTAAAAGCCATCAAGGAGTGGAACCCCCCAACATCAGTAAAAGGAGTGTGCTCCTTCTTAGGGTTCTGCAACTTCTATAGAAAGTTTATTGATGGATTCTCCACCAAAGCCAGACCCCTCATTGAATTAACAAAAAAAAGAAATGAAATGGACATGGGGCCCTCCACAAGAAGATGCCTTCCAAGAATTACAAAAGCAATTCCTAAAACAACCCATACTCTCCATTTTCGACCCAAGCAAAACCCTTCTTCGTAATGATGGATGCCTCTCTTGTAGGAATGGGAGGGGTATTAGTGCAGAAAGATCTCGACAGAGATCTCCACCTATGCACATACAGATCTAGCACCTTATCACCCATGGAACATAATTATGACATCTATGATAAGGAACTCCTGGGCATCATACACGTGCTGGATGACTGGAGACACTACCTAACTGGAACTCACCATCTGGTAATGCTTCTAACTGACCACAAAAACCTTCTATACTTCAAAGAAGCACAGAAACTCTCCAAATGACACGTATGATGGCAACTATTCCTACAGGAATATGACTTAATATTCCACCATCTCCCAGGAACTCAAATGGGCCCAGCTGATGCCCTCTCTAGGATGCCAAACCCAAACCTTGATAATGACAATGATCAAATATGTCTCCTCCCGGAGGAGCTATTCATCAGACAAATTGATCTTGCATTGTGCGATAAGATCAAGGTTTCTTCTGAAAAAGATCCACTGGTATTAGATGCACTATAATGCATGTACAAAGAAAACCACATTCCCAACAAATCCCACCCATCAGACTGGACCTACGAAGAAGGGCAGCTCTATTTCTGCCACTGACTCTATATACCCCCTGATGCAAGGAAAGACTTAGTCCATTCCGTTCACTCATCCACTGCAGGGAGACACGGAGGACAATACCAAACCATCCAACTCCTATTCTACAACTACTGGTGGCCAGGGCTTTCCATCTTCATAAGAAAATACATTGCTGGCTGCCCAACATGCCAGCAAAATAAAAATATCAATAACCCATCGCACCCACCCCTGATTCCTATTCCTGTCACCAGCCCACACCCCTTCCATACCATCTCTATGGATATAATCACCAATCTACCCCCTGTGATGTGATCTATGGGTATAGATCCAAGACACAAAGATTTCGCCAAGTTCAAGCTGTCACTCAACAGTAGACAGTAGACTGATAGAAGTTCAGGATGGTTTGGGTAAGTCTTGTTGGTGACCTTCGCTTCAGGGGCAACCATTGAACCAAATACCACATAGATTAAATGTAGATCTAGTTAGGGAATAGCTGTACATCAGCAGCGCTATTTATAGTGAAAGGAAGAACTACTATGGCCATAAGAAGCAGCCGCAGGAAGGGGAAGGCTGTCCATAGGGCAAAGGGTTACAAAAGATAAGCATGGGTGGAGGGATCAATGATCGCACCAGTGTAAGGGTGCGATCAAAAAGAGACTAAGGTCTGATTATAAGAAATAGAGTTCATACCAGGATAATGGAATGGGGGCATGGATGCGATCACATCCATGCATCATCTATAGGCCATTCTGGCGTGGGTGTGGTCTCCTCTAAGTGGATGGGCAGCGCCTGGACATTCCACCATCCTGGGACCGCATCACCCAATGGCTCCTCTCCCCAGGTTGCTCCTTCAGCCTCTCCGTTCCAGAATTGATGCCTCATATCAAGGTTTCCCCCATAGGCCACGGTCGCAATGTTGGCATTGAGCCAGGGGCGATCCCCTTCATGAGGAAAAGGGGTTGCTCTCTGCGGGTACTCCACATGGTGTGTGACACCCCCTTCCCAGTGATATGGAATGCAGGATGTGAAGTCCAAGTGTTACAGAACGATGGAGATGGTCTCCTATGCCATACCCGGAGGCGCTCGATGCCCCATCTTTTTCTTCCTCTTTAGAACAGCCAATGGACCTTGACACCAACTTTTCCAGCAGACTTGTCTGGGGAGACTCCCTAGACATATGGAATGCTTCTCCTCCATTACTGGAGAACCAGGAGAATGTTCCTCTGGGGAACCCGCAGTGGTTCACTTGGGATGCTGAAGAGCTCACAGAGTACTTACTCTGAGTGGACCACCCCTTCCCCTTCCTGTAGATATATCTCCTTTCTTGTGCTGTTTCCTCTCTTTCCTTTTACTCCCTTCCAAGTTCCACAAGGAACATTCACTTATCTCAACTAGGATATATTACGTTCACTCTCATGTTACAGCAAGTTACCACATCGCCCATACCTACTCCACACAGCAACCTGATGACAGTATTACCCTTCTTTATTCCAACGAACTCATATATCCACCTTAGAGATAGAGTTTGGAACCTTCTCCTCAAATAGGAGAGTTCCCATGCACCACCCTTCCTTCTTTATCCATAGGCAGTGCATGACTTATTAAACCTAATTTTACTTCAGGACGCTTTCCATTCTTCATTCTGTTATGGAATGATGGGTGAGGCCTCCTACTCCTTATCCAGAGGAGTTGGACATGCTGTCTTTTTCTTCTTTCTCCCTGGAGCAGGCAATGGAGATAGACAACGACTTCTCAAGCGGACTAGCTTGGGGAGAGTCCCTCGATATCTGGAGCGCGTCACCCCCTCTCCCCGACAACCAGGAGAACGTTCCCCTGAGGAACCCCGAGTGGTTTACATGGGATGACGAAGAACTTGCGGAGTACTTCCACCGGTCGGAACACCCCTTCTCCTTTCTATGAGTAGCGGTCCCCTATTTCTTTCTTTCTTTTTCTTTCTTTG
>JBBPJU010000927.1:0-15806 GCA_038088875.1 Austroboletus festivus
GTGTCATTTCTGCAAAAGGAGATTCGGGTGGAGAGAGGTCGCTTAGGTCACTGAGGGTGTCTGGGTAAGGAGTGGGAGGTCGGGGTGGTGGGGAGCGAGGGCTCTTTAGGGGGGGACTCGTCGATTTCTCTGTCGGATCTGTCCGGGACTTCCAGGACCTTAACTTCTGTAAGAGGTTGATTGATACGAATCAGAATGGGAAGAAGATTCTCTCGTTCTTCGCTATCTGCCGATTCTCCTCTGATCCGTCGATCCGGTTTAGTCTCAAATGGGAAACTGCTGCCATTAAGGAAGGTGAACTGTCTCGCAAGTTCGATGTCGATAAATCCTTGCTGTCCCATACCTCTGGGTAACTGGAGGTAGATGGGATAGATCTTTCCAAAGAAGGTGGAGGCAGGGAGACACTTGATGAAGTATCCCAGTCTGCAGAAGTGGAGGGTGTCGAGGGTCTGAGCGCCAGCCATGCGGAGATTTTCTGCGATCACCTCACTAAGGTTTTCAACGAGGTTTTCTTCGACCAGGAGTCTTGTGGAGACATAGCTGCGGTAGGTGTCGATGAGGAGAACTACTGAGGATAGTTTCCTCAGTTCCAAGTTGGCTTCTAATAAGGCCAATCCCTGGGGATCATCCAAAATGGTGGCATAAGCAATTCTCCTATAAGAGGATGGAAGAATCTGAAGATTGAAGACATCCTTGATTAGGGCAAGGATAAGGGACATATATAAAGAAGAAAATGGCAGCGTGAGAGGAGAGATTGATATCATCGGCATAGAGTTTGAAATGGATTTGGATAACAAAGCATAAGGTGACTAGAATGGGTAGGGCTGGGTGTCCGTAGGGTAAGAAGAAGGGAAGGGAATGGTTGATGATAAGGAGCGGAATGATGGGCTAGTAGTGATATGGGCAGTAGTTTTCTTTGCAGTAGAATTGGTGGGTTTGGATGTGTTGCTGGTCGTAATGTCTTTTTCTTTTTGGGATGAATATTGAGATGCGTGAGAAGTGGTAGGAGTATTTGGTGGGTTTATTGTCTTTAAGGGAGAACTTGTAGAAATCGCAGCATTCGGTGGGTTGTTTATTGTCGATCATATTTTGTGTTTTCTTTTATAGGTTTGTAGCGTTTCGTCGGTGTGGGTGAAGTTGCTTTCTGGTTCCCAGGTGTTTTCTGCAGTAGAGTATCCTTTCCATTGCACTAAATAGTATTGTTGTCCTGGGTATCCCTTGTGGTTGATGATACACTCGACCTCATATTCCTTCTCATCACCGATGATGTCAGGGGGTGGTGGGGTTCCGGCAATTCCGTATTCCTCATTTTGGACAAATGGGGAAAGAAGGGAGGCGTGGAATACATTATGGATTTTCCAGTTCACGGGTAATTCCAATTGGTAGGTTACGGGTGATAGGACTTTCATGATGCGGAAGGGACCTTCCCTTTTTGGGCCAAGTTTCTTTGATGGATAGGAGAGCTTAAGGTTTTTATTGGATAGCCACACCCTGTCACCGTTCTTCCAAGGTTTGAATTTGGGGTAGTTATGGGAGAATTGTTGGGCGTTGGTGATTGCAGCTAGTGCTTCATATCTGACATTTCCTAATTCATTCAGGCGTCTTTCAAGGGCGGGGTTAAAGGTTTTTCCGATTGGTGGATAAGCTCTTGGTTCATACCCCATCATCAGGTTGAATGGGGTTTGTTTGGTTGCGGAGTGTATCAAGGAGTTATGGTTGAATTCTGCCATTGGGAGTAGTTCGCTCCATAAATCCTGTTGTCCTTGGCAGAATACCCGTAGGTAGGTTTCCAATTCCTGGTTTACTCGTTCTGTTTCACTATTGGTTTGTGGGTGGTATGTGGTGGATAGGGCGACGTCATAGTCGAGTAGTCGGGCAAGTTCCTTGGCAAATGCCGATGTGAATTGTGGGCCTCAATCGGAGATTACCTTTGAGTGTAATCTGAAGCGTGGGAACACATGCTTGAAAAATAAGGTTGCCACCCCTGCCGCGTCGACCGTTTTGGTAGTTGGGATGAAAATTGCCCCCCGGCTAAGTCCGTGGTCCACCACGACCAATATAGAGTTCGCCCCGTGGGATGGGGGCAAGTCCATAATTATGTCCATGGAGATAGTGTGGAATGGGTGTGGGCTGGTGACGGGGATGGGGATCAATGGAGGATGGGACGGGTTGTTGATATTTTTGTTTTGTTGGCATATTGGGCATCCTGCGATGTATTTTCGGATGAAGGTGGAGAGTCCGGGCCACCAATAGTCTCTGGATAGGAGTTGGATTGTTTGATGTTGTCCCCCATGTCCTCTGGCGGCGGATGAATGGATTGAGTGGACTAGGTCCTTTCTGGCGTCAGGGGGTATGTAGAGGCAGTGGCGGAAGTAGAGTTGTCCTTCCTCGTAAGTCCAGTCCGAGGGGTGGGATTTGTCGGGGATGTGGTTTTCTTTGTACATGCATTGTAGTGCGTCTAGTACCAATGGGTCTTTTTCAGAGGACGCTTTAATTTTGTCTCTTAGTGCGACATCTATCTGGTTGACAAATAGTTCTTCCAGCAGTAGTTGAATCTGATTGTTATCATTATCAAGGTTTGGGTTTGGTATTCTGGATAGTGCGTCTGCTGGGCCCATTTGTGTTCCTGGGAGGTGATGGAATATCAGATCATATTCTTGTAGGAATAGTTGCCATCGTGCATGTCGTCTCGAGAGTTTCCATGCTTCTTTGAAGTATAGGAGGTTTTTGTGGTCCGTTAGGAGGGTCACCAGATGATTGGTCCCAGTTAGATAGTATCTCCAATCATCCAATGCATGTATTACTCCTAGGAGTTCTTTATCATAGATATTGTAATTTCGTTCCGCCGGGGATAGAGTGCTGGATCGGTATGCACATGGGTGGAGATCTCCGTTGAGATCTTTTTGCATTAACACTCCCCCTGTTCCTACCAAGGATGTGTCTGTCATGACGAAAAAGGGTTTATGTGGATATGGGATAGAGAGCACCGGTTTTATCAGGAATTGTTCCTGGAGTTCCCTGAAGGCCTTTTCTTCTTCAATTCCCCAAGACCACTTCCGTTCTTTCTTGGTTAATTCAATTAGTGGTCTAGCCTTGGTCGAGAATCCATTTATGAATTTTCGGTAGAAGTTGCAGAACCCCAGGAAGGACCATACTCCTTTTACTGAACTTGGGGGGTTCCACTCTTTGATGGCCTTGAGTTTGGTGGGGTCCATTTCTGTTTGTCCTTCGGAGATGATCATTCTGAGGTATTTCATGCTCTTAGTGTTGAAGAAACATTTTTCCAATTTTAGGTATAGTTTGTATTCCATCATTCTTTCCAGAACTTTCCTGGTTCTTTCGTCATGGGTTTGTTGGTTGGAGGAGTGGATGAGGAGGTCATCCATATATATGATTAACCATCCCTCGGCTAGGTAGTCCGCGAAGATATCGTCCATTAATGCTTGAAATGTGGCAGGGGAGTTGCAGAGCCCGAAGAACATTACAGTGGGCTCGAATAGCCCCATAGGTGTGATGAAAGCGGCCTTCCATCTATCTTCAGGTATTATCCGAACATTGTTGTATCCCCATTGTATGTCCATCTTAGTGAAGATCTTAGATCCCTTTAATTTGTCGATCAGATCTCCGATAAGGGGTAATGGATAGGCGTTTTTGACTGTGTGCGTATTTAGGTACCAATAGTCTTGGCAGGGCCGGAGTTTCCCATCCTTCTTATCCACGAAGAAGAAGGGGGACGCTTGGGGGGATTTGGATTTCTGGATTTTTCCATTCTTTAGATGTTCTTCCATGAATTTCCTGCATGCTTCCATTTGTTTGGGGTTTAGGGGGTAGTTTTTGGCTCTTCAGAGAACAAAGGAGGGGAGGAGGTCGATGTGGTGATTGTAGCTTCTCTTTGGTGGTAGGGTAGTGGTGGCTTCTTCTGAGAATACAGATTGGTATTGCTGGAATTTCTTTGGTAACACTATCTTGTCTTTTTGTTCTTTTCTGGCAAGGTCCGTCGAGATAGTGAGTTTATGAATTTCCTCTTGGTCGGTGCAGCACCGTATGAGTACCTCTTCATTGGGTTCTTCCGCCAAGTTAGTGGTCAGGTATTTGACCAGGTACTGCTGTTCCTCTGGGCATGCACCTTTTGTTCCTCCTTTTAGTTCCCGATTTATCCAATCAATCATTGGATTGTGTTTTGCTAGCCAACTCATTCCCAGGATCATGTCAGTTTTTCCGCTTTTTATTACCAGGTAATCCCTAGTTTCTCTTCTTCCTCTGATGGATGTAGTAATGGTAGTTTTGTGGGTTATGTCCCCTCTGGTGTTGGATGTTCCATCCGCATTGATGGCAATTCTTCGTATTTTTAGTCTAGTGAGGGGGAGTCACAGCTTCCGGGTTATGGATTCATTGATGAAGCAGTTGGTTGCTCTGCTGTCCACAAGGGCTTTTAATTCAGTGGTTCCTGGAATTATCTGAATGGGGATTGTGATTGATTTTCATTCTATGGATTGTACATTCCAGGTCTTAGGAGAGTTACACACTGATTGAGCTCTCCTGGTTAAAAACCCTTGGTGCACTCTACTCGGATTTTTAGTTCTTCCGTGCTTATTTTAGCGACGGTTTCCTCCTCCTCTTCTCCTTGGTAGATTGGTTCCTCATACACTTCTTTGAGGATCTTGATGATGTCTTCTTCTTTTACGTCTTTGTCTCTGAGAGCTTTAATATAGTTGGCTATTGCCGATGACATGGGTGTAGTGGAGATCTCTTTGGTTTGTTCCTTCTTTTGGAATTTATTGTGGGAAAATGTTCCTGGTTGCGGATGGTTCCTGGTGGAGCACCCTACTTTATGGCATATGAAGCAATGATTTTCCTTGATGTGTTTAGCGCGATTGAATGGAGATAGTTTGATGACGTCTACATCCATAGCGTTTGGATCTCGCATTTCCATTTTGAATCGATTCCCTTTCAGGTCTCGGACTCTTTCGATTTGCCTCATTTGCTTGTGAGCGGATTCGATCCACTCTTTAAGGGTTTCCGGCTCCTTGTTGCTGATTACTTTTTCCGCGATTAATGGATTTAGGCCCCTGACGAACCATTCCATCAGGGCAGCATCGTCCGTCATCTTTGCTTTTCTGGCATAGAGCTGGAAGTCCTGTGTGTATTCCTGCAACCTTTTTGTTGTAGGGAAGGAGTCTTTATCCTTCTGTTTAAGAGCAGCTAACTTCCTCCTATGGTCCAAGTGATCTTCCTTGGATGAGAACGCCGCGAGAAATCTTTCTTTGAAGGCTTTCCAACCCTCAGTATCTGGGACCATTCCTGCTTCTCGCTGATTGTAGTATGCTTCTGAGAATGTCTTTCCTCTTCCTTTGCTTATCTTATTCAAGGCAGTATTGATTCTGTCTTGATCGTAGGTATAGATATCGTCATTCATGGAGAAGTAGTTGGCCATGGTCATGATCCACCATGTGGCATCTTCTGATTCTCCAGAGAAATCTGTTGGTAATCCAGCTCATTTTTCCGACATCCTGGTCTGATCCCTTCGCGGGGGTGGTGGGGGGTCGATATCCAGTTCTAACTTGTGTTCTGTTGGGTGCGATGTAGCTGTATTAGGTGGGACAGGAGTTGGATTCCTGTTGGCTGCAACAGTTTCTGTGTTAAGAGTCGGAGGTGTGAGTAGGCTCTGAGAAGGGCAACGATAGGTTCTGGTTGAATGGGGTCGGGAGTTGAGATGATGGCTAGGAGTAGTAGAGCTTCCGCCAATTCGAAGTCTTCGAGACAAATCGGGGATAGGGTGGTTTCAGTAGGAGTTGTCGACGTTTTGTTGTTCTTCTCCCTCAGACGGGAGATCAGTGGCTGAATAAATTCTGACAGATCTTCCCTAGTGGGGTCTTTAGGCCCACTAGACTCTTCTTGGTAGAACAAGGAGTGAACAAGGTTCAACTAGATCTTTTGTGATGTGATCTATGAGTATAGATCCAAGACACAAAGATTTCACCAAGTTCAAGCTGTCACTCAGCAGTAGACAGGAGACTGATAGAAGTCTGGGATGGTTTGGGTAAGTCTTGCTGCATTTCTCACTTAGGAATGGCAGTTGAACCAAATACCACGTAGATTAAATGTAGATCTAGTTAAGGAATTTACTGTACATGGGCAGCACTATTTATAGGGAAGGGGAGAACTACTATGACCATAAACAGAAGTCACAGGAAGGGGGAAGGCTGTCCGTAGGGCAAAGGATTACTGTAGATAAGCATGGGTGGAGGAATGGGTGATCGCACCAGTGTAAGGGTGCAATCTAAAAGAAATAGTAGTCCGTAGATAAAAAACAGAGTTCATACCGAAATAAGGGTATGGCGTGGATGTGATCACATCCATGCCTCGTCTGTGGGCCATTCCGGCAGGGGTGCCGTCTCTTCCAGGTGGACTGGTGGTGCTTGGATGTTCCACCATCCTGGGACCGCATCTCCGAGGGGTTCCTCTCCCCAGGTGGCTCCCTCCGCTTCTCTGTTCCAGAACTGATGCCTCATATCCAGGTTCCCTCCATAAGCTGCAGTGGAAATGTTGGCATTAAGCCAGGGGTGATCCTCTTCATGAGGAAAAGGGGTGGCTCTCCTTGGGTAATCCACCTGGTGCGTGACACTTCCCATATCACCTCCGATCGAGGCTCCGAGTTCATATCTCACTTTTTCCGCTCTCTCGGTAAAGCTCTTGACATCCAACTCCACTTCACCTCCGGTTATCATCCAGAAGGTGATGGTCAAACTGAGCGTATAAACCAGACCCTAGAGCAATACCTTCGGATCTATTGTAACTATCAACAGGACAATTGGTCTGAGCTCTTGCCCCTCGCAGAGTTCACTTACAACAACACTCCGAATGCTACTACTGGAGTCTCTCTGTTCTTCACCAACAAGGGTTATCATCCTAACATCGCCATTCATCTGGAGCATGACCTCACTTCCGCTCGAGCCCGAGATTACTCCGTAGACCTCGATTCACTTCACCAATTTCTCCGTGAAGAAATAGCTGCCACTCAGGAACAGTACAAAAGACCAGCTGACGCTAAACGAACTCCAGCACCGGACCTCAAAATTGGTGACTAAGTTTTCGTCAAAGCTAAGTACTTCTGGTCCACTCGACTGTCAAAGAAACTGTCCAAAAAGAACTTAGATCTGTATCCCATCATTGCTCAGGCAGGCATGCTATCCTTTACACTCTGTCTTCCGGAGAACATGAAGTCCGTTCACCCTGTTTTCCACATTTTGCAGTTAGAACCCTCTGTCCCCAACACCATTCTGAACTGTACGCAGCCACCTCCACCTCCGGTCGAAGTCGATGGAGAACCGGAATATAAAATCTCTGAAATCCTCGACTCCAAAATCGATTGTAGATGCCATAACTGCAAGTTGCTGTACTTGGTGCATTGGTCTGGATATGAAGGAACTGATGAAGAAACTTCTTGGCTTCTCGCTACTGAGCTTAGCCACGCCTCCAAACTTGTTGAGGAGTTCCACCTCCGATATCCAGACAAGCCTGGACCTCACTCCAGTTGATTTTTCCGCTTTGGCAATTGTATACCATGTTTTTCTATTTACAGGAAGGCAACCTGACTATCTATACTTCCACATCATCCTCTACTTCCTCTTCTGAGTCCCCATACAGTTTCGCCTCCTCCCCCAACTCCGATAATTCCACCTCCACTTCTTCCTCCTCTCCTTCTTCTATCTCGTCTTCCTCCGCTTCCTCGTTGTATTCTTCCCCGTAAACCTCCTCCAGCTTCGCCTCTACCAGCTGCTCCAGCAGGTAGTTTTGACAACACATGCTCACCCGGATGGTGTCCTGGATCTCCTGTGCTGCCACCAGCAGCTGTCTTGTGCACTCCACCATCTCCAAGGCTCCTGCTTTCTCCTCCATACGTGCCCTCTTGCGGGGCCGCTCTGACTCCTCTGCTTTTTTCTTCCACTTCCTCTCCAGCTTCTCCTCTCGTGGCCTCTCCCACCTCGCCTTTGCCTCCTGGCATGCTAAGCATGCCATTGACTTCCCTGGCCCTTCCTTGCACTCCAGCTCCCTGTGTTATGGAATGATGGGTGAGGCCTCCAACTCCATATCCGGAGGAGTTGGATGCGCCGTCTTTTTCTTTTTCTTCCCTCACAGAGCAGCCAATGGACCTCGAGGCCGACTTCTCCAGCGGACTAGCGTGGGGAGAGTCCCTGGATATCTGGAACGCATCTCCTCCATTACCGGAGAACCAAGAGAATGTTCCGCCAGGGAACCCCGAGTGGTTCGCATGGGATGCCGAGGAGCTAGCGGAGTTCCTCCAACGGGCTGAGCACCCCTTCCCTTTCCTATGAGGAGGCTCTCCTCCTGTCTTTCTTCTTTCCCCTTTCTCATTTCCATTTCTTACTTAGAGTTCACCCGTATGGGCCTCCCCTATCTCGGTTAGAATATATGATCTCACTCTCAGTTACGGCAAGTCATCACCTCGCCCATACCTACTCCACACAGCATCCGAGAGGCGATGTTATCTCTTCCTTTATTCCGCCAAGTTTGATATATCCATTTTAGAGATAGAGTTTGAACCCTATCCTCAATTAGGAGCGGGTTCCTTGCACTGCCCTTCCCCTTCTTTCCATAGGCAGTGCAAGATCTCTTATTGTTCCTCTCGATATGGACGCTCTCCATTCTCCACTCCCAAACAGGAGTGGACTAACTCCTAGTTGGATTCCCCATCCTACTTAGGAGTATATTCCCATCCCCAGTCATTTACATATATAAGCGCCCCTGTATTATAGTTAGCTCTCTAGCTAAATTCTACGTGACCTTACATGAAGCGTTTATGCTGTACCTTGCAAGGTGGACGGATTCCCCTTGCTCGAGAGAGTTCTATTCAGGCAGACCCTGAACTATCGCCTCATCCTCTACCACGAGGCCGCCGCCGCTCGCCTGTCGGTCCTAGCCATGTGCCTCCGCTACAGACCAGCTACAGGAGCCTTCGATCAGCTAATCACCGAGCGTCTCAGACTTCACGTCCCGTGTTCCGTATCACCCTGTCCTCACATCTCAGGCACCTCTCCAGCACCCGAGCCTTCCCCTTCCCCTTGCTCTGGCTCAGCCCCACTTGCGCCTGCTCTGCGCACACCTGCTCCGCCTGCACTCTGCTCAGTCCGTGTCACTGTCCACCTATGAAGACTCACCTGTCTCCTGGCTGCCGCTTCCACTTCCGCCGCCTGTTTTTTCGCGGCTTCCTCCTCTGCTTGCCTTCTCGCAGCCTCCTCCGCCGCCCTCCTCCACGCCTCCTCCTCCTTCTTTGCTTTGGCCCGTCTCCTTCGTTCAGCGGCCTTTGCGTCCCACAAGGTGTTGTCATCATCCGGGTTCTCTGCGAGGCGCGCGTTGGACCAATTTTTGATGTCGTTGGTGGCCAACATTTGGTGGTTGTTGTTAAGTTTTTTCCACAGGAGCACCCAGCTTTTTATGTGCCTCATTGTGCAAACTCTGTTTCAGACTCTGATGCCAATCAACGAAGTCACGTGCGAAAGGCCTTCAAGGGTTCAGGCCTAAGAGGGGGATACTGTCATATACTGAGCCTACCTCCGGTCCTCCGGTTTCACTCCAGTCTGTTCTCCTTATTCTATCTTGTTCTGTTCATTACTCTATTATATTATCTTGCTCCGTTACTCCATACCAACTCCTGTTCCTCTGATGCATTTCCCTTTTCTGTATCTTGCACATGACCTCGAGCTATTTCAGATACCTTCACCATGATGATAGGTTTCACCTTGTCGATAGGTTTCATTCCATGGTTATGTTTTACTTTGATATGTTTCACTATTTTCTTGATTGACATGTTTCATTGCATGATCCTCTTCCCAACTCTGATCTCTGCTTAGTCATCCATTTCCTCCTAGTATATAAACTCCCTACTTCGCTCTGTATATTCCTTAGTTCGAATATCGACATAAGTTGATGTTCTCACCTCTTGTTCTCTCCCCGACTGAACTCGACAACATTCATCTTGTTCGTCGCCCATTTGCTTTGAGTCTTGACGACTCTACTCTGACCCTCTGACCGACTCCGACCCTCTGGCCATATCCAACCCCTCTGAAATTCAGGACAACCAGACTCTGTGTAAGGGCGCACCACATAAGATGAAGCCAAGTCCCGTTAGACCAAACCCAACTCTGGCATTCTGGAGTTATATCAGAGCACGTCAGGACGACTTTTAACACATCCTGAATGTAGTGGTACTTCTGCTGGATATGCTTTGTCCTAGCATGAAATTGTGGGTTGCAAGAGAGAATGATGGCGGCCTGATTATCACATAGGAGTGTGGTGGGACCATGAGCTGGATGTCCTACTTCTTCAAAAAAGCTTTCGAGCCAGGCAAGGTGTTGTCCAGCATTACTAAGATCAATGTATTCCAACTATGATGTGCTTGGTATTGTTGTGGAAAAATGTGAGTCGATTTGCAGTGCTGTGGTCATGGGTGCAGGGGTTATATTCTTCGGAGCAAGATGAAGATTGGTTAATTTGGCTGTGAGATCGTCAACTGACTCCATCGGCATTTCGGGAGGAGCTCCCACTGCTCCCACTGCTCCGGAGATGTCTTCCATGTCATCATCTGAGTCCCATGTGGTTGCACCTCCATCTTTCACAATGGGGCAAGGTTCTGGGAGGAGACCAGACCAACCGGAGTTTCCTGTGATTATTGCCCAAGAAGCTGACTGATACAGAACATGAGACGTGAAGTCCGAGTCTCTCTGTGATAAGCTGATCAAAGGCCCCTAGGTGAGGTCCATACCTTAGGCACATGGCAAGGACCGATAGTCGGGCGGCAGCAGCTTCATGAAAAAGGATGGGGCGATAGTTCAGGGTCTGCCTGAATAGAACTCTCTCAAGGAAAGGTAATGTTACGCTTGAACCGGGTAGGTCCAAGTGTAGCCCTTAAGGTCAAGGGTTCGATATAGAGTATCGTCTAGTGAATACTCAAAGAGTTCAAAGGGATAAAGCGTCCACTTGAAGTAGGACAAGGACTGGGGTCAGGGAGGCTGAGTGGAAGAGAACACTCAGGAGTCTGACAGGGGAACAAGCATGAGAGATGTGATTGTAAGGGAGAACTAGACTAAGGTACATGGCAGCGAGTAGACAGGCTTATATAGTGGAGAGGAATGAGAGGCAGTGAAGGAATGCTGCCTTGAATGGAAATGAGGCTGTCCATAGATGAGTCACATAGAATGCGATGGAACATCAAAGAATAATCAATGAGTCAGAAGATAAGAGAATGACTCATGATGACGACAAATAACTGAGTAATCGGGCTGATTACTAAGTATGAATGAATAAGCATGAATAAGACGATATGACTCAGCCTGAAAACAAATTGGACTTATCCCAAGTAGGATTATCCAAGAGGAAATGAAAGACTAGAGTTGGTACAATGGTTATGCGTAAAAGAAGAAAGAAATCGTAACACAAAGCAGAACTGTGCAATCCTAATGCAATGGATGTTGATGTCATTAAACTATCTCCATTCAATCATGCTAAATACATAAAAGAAAATCATTGCTTCATTTGTCACAAAGTAGAATGCTCTACCAGGAACCATCTGCAACCAGAAACATCTTTCCATACTAAGTTCCAAAAGAAAGAATAAACTAAAGAAGTCTCTACCACCCCTGTATCATCAGCAATTACTAATTATGTTAAAATACTCAGAGACAAAGTGATATGGAATGTGAGACGTGGAGCCTCTCAGTGACGACCAAGTTGAAGGTTCCTAGTCTGGTGCCGGCAGCGGTAGCAATATAGAAAATAGCGAGCCAGGCTGTGTAGATGTAAGTGAGGATCATGTGGTGATAGTTGAGTGCAACTCTGCACTGGACTCTCTTGAGAAACGGTAAACCATCCACCGTTTCAAGGTATGCTGTTATCCATGTAAGATCACATAGAATTTAGCTAAGGAAAACTAATAATACATAGGCACTTTTATACCTAATGGGGAAGAGATGGGAAAGTGTTCCCATCCTGGTAATTGGAAATAAGTGCCCCAACGGAAAGGTGTTGGAGAAGGGGTAAGCGTCCATAACCTTGGGTGACATGCACTGCTGTGAACAGAAGAGGAAAGGCAGTGCATGAGAACTCTCTCATGAGCATGAGAGAATTCACATATAAAGTATTTATCTAATAAAGGGTAAAGTGTCTGTTCTAAGTTTAGCAAGGTGGCGGGCTAACTATGAAGGGGGCAAAGTACTACCGGTCACTGTGGGGAGTAGGTATGGGTGTAGTACTTACGAAGTGGGTCTAGACCCTTGCTATACTAGAATGGGGAGTTGTCGTCCGTGGGGTTGGTCCAATTGTACCATCCCCTGTCGCTATTGTCCCTCCTGAGCGTGTTACTCGGAGTTCGAGTTACACCCCACTCATCGGGGGACGCGGTCCAGTCCGTGTAGTGGTCATCCTCCTCTCCATAGCGGTATACATCTTTCTGCAGGAGATTCTCCCGGGTGAACTGGGGAACATCCCATAAGGGGTCGTTGGTCTCCCACATCCAGGACAGATATGGCCTGTCCAACTCATCAGGAAAAGGAGTGGGTGGGCACACCCATCGTTCTGTAACATTACCCCCATCCCCAGGGTAGATCGGATGGTTTCCACCATCCACCATCATCTCCAACATCCGCACCATTTCGGGATGAGTTGGGGTAGCCCCTTGGTATCTGTTCCAGTCACTCATCATCCAAGTCCTCAGCGGTGAGGGATGGACAAGCCGATGGGGAGTGGCTGGGCTTTCTGTGGTGACACCCACGACAGATGTAGAAGACACAGTCCCAATAGTCGGGGTGGTCTCCTCTGCAATCAGGACAGGTTTTGGGGAGCTCGCCGGAGAGGGCCGGACAGCAGAAAGGGGAGTGTCCAGGAGCTCACCATTGGCAGGCAGGGCAGATGTTGAGGGGACAGTGCCATCTGTCGGAGTGGTGAGTATGGCACCTGTCGCAGTGGAAGAGGGGGAGGGAGTTGTCCTCCGGGATGTTGGACGAGAGTGGGTGGAGACCATGAATGAGAGGTGGCAGCGATGAGAGTTGGTCGAGTAGACCGAGTTAAGGTGGAGTAGTGTACCAGGTGACAGGTACGGGTGGGTCCGTGTCGTGCTGGTACATGTATGGTCCGCCAGTTGTGGCGGGGCGTCGGGGTCAGGTGGCTGGTCAGGATCAAGATCCCTTCCATCCAGGCCTGGGCTCGGTCCTCTGGGTTGGTAGAAGATATCCTCCGCTCAAGGAGTTGGTAGGCATCCGATTGTAGAGCCTGTGGTCCTTCATACCAAGCCTCTATTTCTAATGACTCTTCTTCGGATGTTAGGGGAGAGTCTGGCGACGATGTCCACAAGGACGGAGTTGGTTGGGATAGGTGGTAGTGCCCCCACGACCTCTCTGAATCCTGTCTCATGGAGTATGTGGGTGAGTTGTACTCCAAGGTAGACAAAGCAGGTGGATAGAAGAGGGGATGCAGTGGTGGAGAACGGGCTGACCATGTCTGTGGAGGAAGAGTTTCGTATGGAGGCATAGGCGTTGTAGAGTGAGATGATGGAGCGGACATGTCTGACCATGTCGTCTCATCGGTGTGCATGGAGCCAGGCTGTGACATAGGGGGAGTGGAGGAGGTTATGGTGGAGATAGGATCTTTCCAGGCAAGGAATTGTGTCTAGGTTATAAGCATCGCGTACAACGGCAGTAAGGATAGGGATTGATGGTGAAGGAGGGCGGTGAGTCAGGATTCCATAAAGAGCTATTCTAATAGTGGTATGGGCAATATTCAAAGGTGTAGTACCACCGGGCAATGACGGCATGGGAGTGGAGATAGTGGTGTCATTCTCCCGGTTTGAACTCTGAGTACCAAGTGTCTCGTGCTGTGACATAAAAGTGCTTGGGTCTGGGGTCCATATCAGGCCAATAGCTTGTAAGCCCTTTTATAGGCTTTCTGTCACGCACCATGTGGATTACCCACAGAGGGCCACCCCATTTCCTCATGATGGTGACCAACCATGGCTCAATGCCAACATCTCCACTGCTGCCTACGGAGGGAAGCTCGACATGAGGCATCAGTTCTGGAATGGAGAAGCGGAGGGAGCCACCTGGGGCGAGGAACCCCTAGGAGATGCGGTCCCAGGATGGTGGAATGTGCAAGCACCACTGATCCATCTAGAGGAGACCACATCAGCGCCGGAGTGGCCCACGGATGATGCGTGGATGTGATCCCATCCATGCCCTTCCCTTGTTTCGGTACGAACTTTACTTCTTATCTACGGACTATAATCTCTTTTAGATCGCACCTGTCACGCACCAGGTGGACTACCCAAGGAGGGCCACACCTTTTCCTCACGAAGGAGATCGCCCCTGGCTAAACGCCAACATTTCCACCGCAGCCTACAGAGGGAATCTAGACATGAGGCATCAGTTCTGGAACAGAGAAGTGGAGGGAGCCACCTGGGGGGAGGAACCCCTAGGGGACGCAGTCCCAGGATGGTGGAATGTCCAAGCACCACCCGCCCAGCTGGAGGAGACGGCACCCCCACCGGAATGGCCTACAGACGAGGCATGGATGTGATCGCATCCACACCCTACCATTATCCCGGTACGAACTCTGTTTCTTATCTACGAACTATAATTTCTTTTAGATCGCACCCTTACACTGGTGCGATCACCTTTCCCCCCACCCATGCTTATCTCCAGTAACCCTTCGCCCTACGGACAGCCCCTCCACCTTCCTGTGATCTCTATTTATGGTCATAGTAGTCTTCCCTCTCCCTATAAATAGTGCTGCCCATGTATAGTAATTCCTTAACTAGATCTACGTTTAATCTACGTGGTATTTGGTTCAACTGCCATTCCTAAGTGAGGAATGCAGCAAGACTTACCAAAACCATCCCGGACTTCTATCAATCTCCTGTCTACTGTTGAGTGACAGCTTGAACTTAGGTGAAATCTTTGTGTCTTGGATCTATACCCATAGATCGCATCACAAAAGATCTAGTTGAACTATGTTCACTCCTTGTTCTACCAAGAAGAGTCTAGTGGGCCTAAAGACCCCACTAGGGAAGATCCGACAGAATTTACTCCGCCGCTGATCTCCCATCAGAGGGAGAAGAACAACCAAACATCAACAACTCCTACCGAAACCACCCTATCCCCGATTTGTCTCGAAGACTTCGAATCGGAGGAAGCGCTATTACTCCTAGCCATCATCTCAACCCCCGACCCCATTCAACCAGAACCTATCGTCGCCCTTCTCAGAGCCTACCTGCACCTCCGGCCCTTAACACAGAAACTGTTGCAGCCGACAGAAATCCAACTCCTGTCCCACCTAATACAGCTATGTCACACCCAACTGAACACGAATTAGAACTGGATATTGATCCTCCACCCCCACAAAGGGATCGAACCAAGATGTCAGAAAAATGGGCTGGATTACCAACAGATTTCTCCAGAGAATCAGAAGATGCCACATGGTGGATCATGACCATGGCAAACTACTTCTCCATGAATAACGATATCTACACCTACAACCAAGACAGAATCAATACTGTCTTGAACAAAATGAGCAAGGGGAGAGGAAAGACGTTCTCAGAAGCATATTACAATCAGGAAGAAGCAGGAACGGTCCCAGACACCGAAGGTTGGAAAGCCTTCAAAGACAGATTCCTTGCGGCGTTCTCCTCCAAGGAAGACCACTTGGACCATAGGAGGAAGTTAGCTGCTCTTAAACAGAAGGATAAAGACTCCTTCCCTACAACAAAAAGGTTGCAGGAATACACGCAGGACTTCCAGCTT
>JBBPJU010000928.1:0-15798 GCA_038088875.1 Austroboletus festivus
TTGTAGCCAAGGGTATGTACAATATTTGTCTCCACCAAACCAAAGCATGATTTGTCCATGTGTTTGCAGTGCGCTTCGCGCACTGTGTTAGGGTTAGGCATTGCAACGGTTTTGTTGCTCACTGTAAGAGATAAGAAATGACTTATCCATGACAAATGTATATCAGGTAATTAGATCAAATGAAAAGTTTATGACAAAGAGAAGTTAAGTAAGCAAGAATGTTAAGGATTAGATGAGTCAAAGAAACAGAGCATATCCGCATGGAAGATAAAGGACTCATCTAGGAAACAATATAAGTGGGTCAAAGGTAAAGGGGTTAAGGAAAAGAGTAGTTCTTGTAGTACTCAGCTAGGCTCCATGGATGAATTGTAACAGGCTCCCTCCACTTCTCTATTTCAGAACTGATGCCTTATATCTAAGTTCCCCCTATAGGTGGCTGTGGAGATGTTGGTGTTAAGCCAGGGGTAATTGCCT
Source organism: Austroboletus festivus (assembly GCA_038088875.1). Classification (NCBI taxonomy): domain Eukaryota; kingdom Fungi; phylum Basidiomycota; class Agaricomycetes; order Boletales; family Boletaceae; genus Austroboletus; species Austroboletus festivus. The sequence continues at coordinate 475 of JBBPJU010000928.1, forward strand.
TCTAAGGAAAAAGGGGTCGCCCTCTGTGAATACTCTATATAATGCATGACTGTTAAACTACTGACAAATACACTTGGAGGGGAACTCTGAATGCTCTGGAGTTCATGGGTTGTTAGAAAGGACTCAGCTTCACCTTATGTGGTGCACCCTTACACTAGTCCTGATGTCCTAAATTTTGGAGGGATCAGAATATGGCCGGAGGTCAGAGAAGGTCAGAGAGGATCAGAGTAGAGCCATCAAGACTCAAAGTAAAGGAGGATGAGCAGGATGAAGGTTGTTTGGCTCAGTCAAAGAGAAGGAGTATAGAATATATATAGTTCTAAGTTGAAGTGAGACAGAAGTCAAGTACATAAAGAATAGTGTGTCAGATTCTAATGAACCCCACCTTCAGTAGGATGATCTCCAGCTTACTCCAGTTCATCTCTGGCAGTACCTCCATGCATACATTTGTATATATTACTTACTTATTCTTCTCTGATCGGACATCATCTGGACATGATCAGACTTTGATTTTCTTTGACCTCTTTATGTCATTCACCTGGTGGAGTTTATTTGGGATATGCACCCACATCTCCACCCTTTAAATATGCTTACTTTTTACTTCTAGCCTTTCCTTAGTTGAATATCAGTTTTATTAGACTTCAACTGAGGTAAAGACTTTCTTATATAGTTATCTACCTAGCTAATGTATTTGTAGACACTTTGCTAGGTACAGTTGAATATCAGTCTTATTAGACTTCAGCTGATATACTTTGCTAGCCCCCAGCCTAGCACATTCTGACATAGTGTAGGTTGATATTCCAGCTGAGGTATTTCAGTTGGAGGTACAGAGTTATATACTAGAGTGGCGTCGGATAACTAAGTGGAGTTATGGAGGTGGCGGAGGCAATATAGCTAAGAGTAACTAAGATATAATGAAGAAGGGTCAGAGATATATTAAGTATGGGTCAGAGGAATATGTCAAATAAGAGTTAGTAAGACCTGTCAATGGAGGGGCAGTGAAAAGGCAACAAAGGGTGATATATATCATAAGTGGTAAAACATATCATAAGGTCAGATATATGCATGAAAAGGGAAGTGCGTCAGTGTTAAACTACTGACAAATGCACTCGGAGGGGAACTCCGGATGCTCCAGAGTTCATGGGTTGTCAGAAAGGACTTGGCTTCACCTTATGTGGTATACCCTTACACTAGTCCCAATGTCCTAAATTTCGGAGGGGTCAGAATATGGCTGGAGGTCGGAGAAGGTTGGAGAGGATCAGAGTAGAGCAATCAAGACTCAAAGTAAAGGGGGACAAGTGGGACGAAGATTGTCCGGCTCAGTCAGAGAGAAGGATTATAGAATATTATAGTTCTAAGTCAGAGTGAGACAGGAGTTACATACATGAAGGATAATGTAGGTCAATATTCCAGCTAAGGTATTTCAGTTGGAGGTACAGAGTTATATACTAGAGTGGCATCAGATGACTAAGTGGAGTTACAGAGGTGGTGAAGGCAATATAGCTAAGGATAACTAAGATATAATGAAGAAGGGTCAGAAATATATCAAAGTACAGGTCAAAGGAACATGTCAAATAAGGGTCAGTAAGACCTATCAACAGAGGGGCAGTGAAAAGGCGACAAAGGGTGATATGTATCATAAGTGGTGAAATATATCGTAAGGTCAGATATATACATGAAAAGGGAAGTGCATCAAAGGAGTCGGATACAGGGGGTCAGAGTAGAGTTAATTCGGAGGAGTGGAGTACACATAGGAAGTGTCAGAGTTGTGTAGGAAGGGGAGGAAAGGGCTGGAGTAGGTGCAGTAAGATCTGGGATATAATAGTTGGAGGAGTTGGATATAGGGGGTCAGAGTGGAGTTAATCTGGAGGAGTGGAGTATGCATAGGAAGTGTTGGAGTTGCATAGGAAGGGGAGGAAAGGGCCAGAGTAGGTGTGATAAGATCCTGTTATGGAATGATGGAGGAGGAGTTCGACTCCATACCCAGAGGTGCTGGACACCCTGTCTTTTTCTTCTTCTTCAGAGCAACCTGTCATATCCTGGATCTTGCCACACCTACTCTGGCCCTTTCCTCCCCTTCCTACACAACTCTAATGCTTCCTATGCATACTCCACTCCTCTGGATTAAATCTGCTCTGACCCCCTGTATCCGACTCCTTCAATGCACTTCCCTTTTCATGCATATATCTGATCTTATGATATGTTTCACCACTTACGATACATATCACCCTTTGTCACCTTTTCACTGCCCTTCTGTTGACAGGTCTTACTGACCCTTATTTGACATGTTCCTCTGACCCATACTTTAATATACCTCTGACCCTTCTTCATTATATCTTAGTTACCCTTAGCTACATTGCCTCTACCACCTCCATAACTCTGCTTAGTCATCCAACGCCACTCTAGTATATAACTCCATACCTCCAACTGAAATACCTCAGCTGGAATATCAATCTACACTATCCTTTATGTATGTGTGTTAAACTACTGATGAATGCACTTGGAGGAGAACTCCAGACTCTTCGGAGTTCATGGGTTGTCGGAAAGGACTCGGCTTCACCTTATGTGGTGCGCCCTTACACTAGTCCCAATGTCCTAAATTTCAGAGGGGTCAGAATATGGCTGGAGGTTGGAGAAGGTTGGAGAGGATCGGAGTAGAGCTGTCAAGACTCAAAGTAAAGGGGGACAAGTGGGACAAAGGTTGTCCAGCTCAGTCAGAGAGAAGGATTATAGAATATTATAGTTCTAAGTCAGAGTGAGACAGGAGTCGTGTACATGAAGGATAGTGTAGGTTGATATTCCAGCTGAGGTATTTCAGTTGGAGGTACGGAGTTATATATACTAGAGTGGCGTTGGATGACTAAGCAGAGTTACAGAGGTGGCAGAGGCAATGTAGCTAAGGGTAACTAAGATATAATGAAGAAGGGTCAGAGATATATCAAAGTACAGGTCAGAGGAACATATCAAATAAGGGTCAGTAAGACCTGTCAACGGAGAGGCAGTGAAAAGGCAACAAAGGGTGATATGTATCATAAGTGGTGAAACATATCATAAGGTCAGATATATGCACGAAAAGGGAACTGCGTCGGAGGAGTTGGATACAGGGGGTCGGAGCGGAGTTAATCCGGAGGAGTGGAGTACACATAGGAGGCGTCGGAGTTGCGTAGGAAGGGGAGGAAAGGGCCGGAGTAGGTGTGGTAAGATCTGGGATATGACAATGTGACTTCTGTCTCACTCTGACTTAGAACTATAATATTCTATAATCCTTCTCTCTGACTGAGCCAGACAACCTTCATCCTGCTCATCTCCCTTTATTTCGAGTCTTGACAGCTCTATTCTGATCCTCTCCAACCTCCAGCCATATTCCGACCCCTCCGAAATTTAGGACATTGGGACTAGTATAAGAGTGCACCACATAAGGTGAAGCCGAGTCCTTTTCAACAACCCATGAACTCTGGAGCATCCGAAGTTCCCCTCTGAGTGCGTTTGTTAGTAGTTTAACATAACCAATGGACCTAGATGTGGACTTCTCTAGCAGTCTCATCTGGGGAGATTCCTTAGACTGGTGGAGTGCTTTCCCACCACTACCAGAGAACCAAGAGAATGTTTCACCAGAGAACCCAGAGTGGTTCACTTGGGACTTGGAGGAAATAGCTGAGTATTTCCTCCAATGGGATAGACCATTCCCTTTTCTATGAAAATCTTTCTTGATCTTCTTTTCAAACACTTTAGAATATATTCGATCTATCTTGTCATGCATCATGTGGACTATCTGAGGAGGGCTACTCCTTTTCCCCATGAAGGAGATCACCCCTGGCTGAACACCAACATCTCCACTGCCGCCTATGGAGGGAACTTAGACATGAGGCATCAGTTCTGGAATGGAGAGGCCGAAGGAGCAATATGGGGAGAGGAACCATTGGGCGATGTCATCCCAGGGTGGTGGAATGTCCAAGCACCTCTGATCCACCTAGAGGAGACCACACCCATGCCAGAGTGGCCCACTGATCCTGCATGGATGTGATTGCATCCATGCCCATCCGAAGTCTCAGTATGAACTTCTTTCTTATCTACGAACTTTATTTCCTTTCTGATTGCACCCTTACACTGGTGCGATCTCCTTTCCCCATACCCATGCTTATCTATATATAACCCTTCGCCCTACAGACAGCCCCCCCTCCTTCCTGTGGTTGCCTTTTATGGCCATAGTAGTTTCCCTACCCCCTATAAATAGTGCTGCCCATGTATAGCTATTCCCTTAACTAGATCTACATTTAATCTTTGTGGTATTTGGTTCAATTGCCATTCCTAAGTGAGGAACGCAGCAAGACTTACCAAAACCATTCCGGACTTGTATCAGTCTCCTGTCTACTGTTGAGTGACAGCTAGAACTAAGGTGATATCTTTGTGTCTTGGATCTATACCCATAGATCACATCACATATCTCATTGTTACATACAGTTACCTCACCATCTCACCTTCTGGATTCACACAGCATCCACCCGGTTAGGTATTACCTCCCTTCCCACTGATTAGATCTCATATATCCTCATTCGGAGAACCTCCCCTTTTTAGAGGAACTCCCATGCACTGCCCTTCCTTTATATATCCATAGGCAGTGCATGCTTCCATTTTACCAAACTCATTAGGATGCTTTCCATTCTTCACTCTCAAAGAGGGTGAGCCTTATTCCCATATAGGAGGACATCCTTTATGGGAGTATATTCCCATACCATCCCAATCTAGTATATAAGTGCCCCTTGTACCATAGTTAGCTCTCTAGCTAAATTCTACACATCTTTACATGGAGCTTATGCTGTACCTTGAAAGGTGGACAATCTTCCCTTTCTCGAGAGAGTTCTAGTCAGGCAGTGCCTGAATCATCGCTTTACCATCTTCCACCTTGCCACTGCTGCCTGGGAGTCTATCCTAGCTGTCTGTATCTGATACAGACCACAGCTTGGACCTACGGACTTGTACATCACTTGACGCTTGCAACTCCATGTCTTGCATTCCATGTTACAGAACAATGGACTTGCCCACCAACTCCATACCCTGATGAGTTGGACACCCCATCTTTATCTTCTTCTTTAGAGCAGCCCATGGACCTTAGTGCAGACTTTGCAAGCAGACTCGCTTGGGGAGAATCTCTCGATATCTGGAGTGCTTCCCCTCCACTCCCGGAGAACCAGGAGAATGTCCCGCCTGGGAACCCCGAGTGGTTCACCTGGAATGCAGAGGAATTAGTGGACTTCCTACTCAGAGCAGAGAGGCCATTCCCCTTTTTGTAACTTTTCCTTTTCCTACCTTAGTCTCATCTTCTCCTCCCGGAAGGGAACTTACCCCTTTTCTCCATTAGGATATATCAGCTCATTCTCGTGTTATGGCAAGTTACCACATCACCCATTCCTTCTCCACACAGCATCTGGATGTGGTATTACCCCTTCTTCTTTCTGCCAAACTCATGTATCCACTTTAGAGATTAGGTTTGGAGCTTCTCCTCAATTAGGGGAGGTTCCCATGCACTGCCCTTCCTCTTTTATCCATAGGCAGTGCATGATAGATTAAACTCTCTTTCTGTTAAGGACACTTTTCATTCTTCATCCTCACAAGGATGAACCTTACTTCTATTCGGAAACCCCTTTCCATATAGAAGTATCTTCCCATACCTACCCAGTTACATATATAAGCGCCCCTGTACTATAGTTAGCTCTCCAGCTAAATTCTATGCAACCTTACATGAAGTTTATGCTGCACCTTGGAAAGGTGGATGGTTTACCTTTCCTCAAGAGAGTCCTTATCAGGCAGACCCTGAATTATCGCCCCATCATCTTCCACAAAGCCATTGCAGCCCAGAAATCAGTACTAGCGGTGTGCCTTAGGTTCAGTCCAACCTTAGGCACATTTGACCAGCTAATCACTCAGAGACTCAGACTTCATGTCCTGCATTCCATATCAAAAGAATTTAGCTCTTCCACCACTCCCCCTGTTTCTACAGGTCGGGACACTATTCCCCCAAGATTGCATGCCAATCTGGATCAGACAATGAACAACAGCAACCCCCCTCCCCCACTTCCACCTCTATATGTAGGGCCCCTATCCCAGATACACTTCGACACCCCCAGAGCAGGGCGACTACTGGAACTCCTCTTCTCTCCATCTCCCATCTCACAGTGAGTCCTCCAATCCTTACTTGAGGAGAACCCACATCTTCACTTCCTACTCTCCAACCTTGGATCAGTGGAAGCATGACCCCTGATCTGTGCTTGGACCCTGAGATACTGACTGCCCAATCCCCTCAGCATCTGTCGGCCCCAGTCTCCACCCTGGCCATCTATCCCCAACCAGAGTACTTCTCCACCCAACCTTCCAAATCAGGCAAGTGGAGACCAAGGCCAGGAACAGCCAAGACTTGGGAGCAGATCCAGTGAGAACCAGCAGAACCACTCGAGTATGAAGAAGAAGGAGAAGAAGAAGAGATGGCACCCACGGAGATCAAAGTGGCCCTACCAGCCAACTTTTCAGGAAATAGTGAAGATGCAATCTGATGGATAGCAGCAATGGAAAATTATTTCACAGTAAACACGGAAATATACAAGACCAACCTAGCCAAGGTGGTCACTGCACTAAACAAGATGCTGAAAGGGAGGGGGCGAGTGTTCGCTGAAGGGCAGTTTGCCCTAGATGCCAATATGAAAGATGAGGAGAAAACTTGGAGCAAGTTTGTTGAATGATTTACCAACTTCTTTATATCAAAGGAGGAGGTAGCAGATGCCAGGAGGAAGATTGGAAATCTCCGCCAAGAGAAAGGGCCCTCGAACATGAAGAATGCCCAGAAGTACATTCAAGATTTCCAACTCCTCACAGCCAAGTCTGGAGTGACTGATGAGGGTGCACTCTGCAAATGGTTCATTAGAGGACTGAACCACGATATTGCCAGGAATATCATACTACTCAAGGAACCAACCACTATTAAGGAGTAGGTTGAAGCAGCACAGAAGCAAGTACATCAGCTGGAGTGGGTAAGAGATTTATCCAGAGGATGATTCATCCATCAAGGAGGAAATGGAGGAGGCAGATCGTCAGGAAAGGATCCCAATGCAATGGACGTGGACACAATATAACTGTCACCCATGGAGAGAGCTTGCTGTGTTAAGAATGGCCTTTGCTTCATTTACGGAAAGAAGGGATGTTCCACTTGAAACCACAAGAGACCTGATTCAGCCCGAGTAACCAAGAAAACCAGAGAGGTCTCGGATGGGATAACAAAGGACTCACCACCGCCCAATGAAACTGCAGAGTATATTCAGAAGGTACTCAATAGCAAGAAGGGGATGAAGAATCAAATCCTCAAGGTCCTACAATAAGTCTACAAAGACGATGAGTTTGCTGACGACAAAGACAACAGTGGAGATGAGAGGATGGCAGTACTTTCCACTAAGCTCCAGGAAAAGATCACTAAGATAAGGGGTTTTTTAAAATGAGGATGGAAGTCAATGTTTCCCTCCTCTAAATTACCGGACAACACTGTACTATCAAATGAACGATGATCTATGACAATCCCTATTACCATTCAAACCCCATCTGGAATCATCAAAACCCATGCCCTGATTGACAGCAGAGCTACTGGAAACTTTATCAATGCCAAACATGCACGAAAGTGGAAGGTCCCCCTCTCCAATCTAAAGAACCTCTGAGACGCTATCAATGCAGATGGATCCCACAATGCTGGAGGAAGTATCACCCAGCAAGGATTCTTGACCATGACCATAGGAGGCAAGACCCGAAGAAGGAGCCTGATGGTGCTTGGTTCCGGCAAAACACCCATCATTTTAGGGATGGCCTGGTTAGCTGAGGAAAACCCCTTAATTGACTGGGAGAAGTGGGAACTTCTCCTGGTATCTGACGAAGAAGTCGAGGAAAGACCACTACAGGTGGCACAGTGATACCTGGCAAAGTATATCACTGAGAATCTGGATGATCCCTCAAAGGAGGTGATTATAAGGGAGAGTCTTGACAAGGAGATTCGCAAGACTACCATATCAACGGAAATTGCCAGCAAGCAGATCCAGGAAGAAAAGACCCTGCTGAAGGAGTATCAAGAATTCCGGAGAGTATTCTCTGAGGAAGCTGCCACCACTCTACCCCTGTCCCAGAGCTACGACCACCAGATTGAGCTCACCAAAGATTTTATGCCCTGATATGCAAAGAACTATTCTCTGAACCCGGAAGAAACGACAGCATGCCAGGAGTTCATTGTGGAACACCTGAAGAGTGGGAAGATCACCCAGTCCACTTCTTCACAAGCCTTCCCCTTCTTTTTCATGAAGAAGAAGGACAGGAAGTTGAGACCCTGCCAGGACTACCACTACCTAAACTCAATGACTGTCAAGAATGCCTACCCACTTCCCCTCACCACAGATCTCATTGACAAGGTCAAGGACTCTCGGATATTCACCAAGATGGACGTCTGGTGGGGGTACAACAATGTCCTCATCCACAAGAAGGACTGATGGAAAGCGGCATTTATCACTTCATTAGGGCTATTTGAGCCCACTGTAATGTTCTTTGAGCTGTGTAATTCACCAGCCACATTTCAGGCACTTATGGACAATATCTTTGCCGATTACCTAGCCGAGGGGTGGCTAATTATCTATATGGACAATCTTCTCATCCACTTGGCTGATCCAGAGACTCATCACATGTGAACTAAGAAGGTACTTGCGAGGCTAGCAGAGCACCATCTTTATCTGAAAATAGAAAAGTGTTCCTTTAACGTCCTGGAGGTGGAATACCTGGGAATGGTGCTGAAGGAAGGAAGCGTAGCCATGGACCCCATCTAACTTAAAGCCATTGAGGACTAGGAGGCCCCGAAAATCATAAAACAAGTGCACTCATTCCTCAGGTTTTGTAACTTCTACAGAAAGTTCATCCTGGAATTTTCCAACCTTGCCCGACCCCTCACTGCCCTGACAAGCAAAGGAAAGCGGTGGGAGTGGTCCCCCAAGGCAGATGACACATTTCGAGCCCTGAAAAGGCTGTTCCTCCATGCCCCCATACTATGCTACCCCGACCCAAGGAAACTGTTCTGGCTGATGACAGATGCATCATTAGCAGCTGCCAGAGTGGTACTTATGCAAAAAGACGGCAATGGGGATCTCCACCCATGTGCCTACAGATCTTCAACGTTCGCTCCAGCCAAGTGAAACTACAACATCCATGATCAGGAACTCCTGGCCATCATCCTTGCACTGAAAGATTGGCACCATTACCTCACTGGAACCATGTTCCTGGTAACGGTTCTTATAGACCATAAGAACCTCACTTACTTCCAACAACCCTGAGACCTGTCCTGCCACCACACCCAGTGGCAATTGTTTTTACAGGATTTTGACCTTTGCTTGGTCCATACTCTCAGAGGCCAAATGACTCTGGCAGACTTCCTGTCCTGACCAGACATTGTGGACGAAACTCAGGATCTGATCCAGCTCATCCCTGATGACGTCTTCATCAGGTCCATCGACACCACTCTCTGAACCCAACTCAAATGCCCTTTGAAGGACCCAGCTGTGCTGGATGCCTTACTTTGAGTCAAACAGGGCAACCCCACCTTCTCCCGCACCATGGCCTCTGATTGGGAGGTCCATAACCATTCCCTCTTTTACCAGGGTCGGCTTTATGTCAACGAGGAATACCGACAGCTGCTGGTATATGCCATACACAGTGCCATCATGACCGGCCACCCCGGATTCTACCACCTATACAACTTCATCTCCTGGAACTATGTCATATCCCAGATCTTACCACACCTACTCCGGCCCTTTCCTCCCCTTTCTATGCAACTCCGATGCTTCCTATGTGTATTCCACTCCTCCGGATTAACTCCGCTCTGACCCCCTGTATCCGACTCCTCCGATGCACTTCCCTTTTCATGCATATATCTGACCTTATGATATGTTTCACCACTTACAATACATATCACCCTTTGTTGCCTTTTCACTGCCTCTCCGTTGACAGGTCTTACTGACCCTTATTTGATATGTTCCTCTGACCTGTACTTTAATATATCTCTGACCCTTCTTCATTATATCTTAGTTACCCTTAGCTATATTGCCTCCGCCACCTCCATAACTCCGCTTAGTCATCCAATGCCACTCTAGTATATATAACTCCGTACCTCCAACTGAAATACCTCAGCTGGAATATCGACCTATACTATCCTTCATGTACGCGACTCCTGTCTCACTCTGACTTAGAACTATAATATTCTATGATCCTTCTCTCTGACTGAGCCGGACAACCTTCGTCCCGCTTGTCCCCCTTTACTTTGAGTCTTGATGGCTCTACTCCGATCTTCTCCGATCTTCTTTGACCTCCGGCCATATTCTGACCCCTCCGAAATTTAGGACATCAGGACTAGTGTAAGGGTGCACCACATAAGGTGAAGCCGAGTCCTTTCTGACAACCCATGAACTCCGAAGTGTCCGGAGTTCCCCTCCGAGTGCGTTTGTCAGTAGTTTAACAGACTACTGATGGCCCAGGATGGCCCACTTTCTCTGCAGATACCTCGCTGGATGCCCAGTTTGTCAAAAACACAAGGTCGACACCCACCCTAATCATCTGCCGGTTCTCCCCATCCCCACCATTGCCACCTGCCCCTTCCAACACCTCTTTATGGATTTCATCATGGACCTTCCCCCAGCCCCCCCTTGGGATGCTATTTTAGTCATGGTGGACCACAGACTTTCAAAGGGGGCTATTTTCATCCTGACTACCAAATCAGTGACCATGGAGGGAGTAGCGGCCTTGTTCCTGAAAAATGTCTTCTTCTGCTTTGGCATCCATAACTCCATTATCTCTGATCAAGGTCCCCAATTCAACAGCACATTTGCACAGGAAATGGCCTGTTTACTCCAATATGACCCGAAGTTATCCTCTGCCTACCACCCACAGATGGATGGGGAGATAGAAAGGGTCAATCAAGAACTGGAAACTTACCTAAGGATCTTCTGCCACAAGAACCCTTCTTCTTGGAGTGACTTCCTTCCCATTGCCAAGTTTGCCCACAACTCCTCCATTCACTCAACAACAAAACAATCTCCATTCCTCCTAATGAACAGGTATGAACCATGGGGATTCCCCCCTATCACGAAGACCTTTATCCCTGCAGTACAGTTCACCCTTGACCAATGGGGAACAGCATGGAAAGAAGCCACTGCTGCCATCACCTACACCCAAAAAGATTATGACAAATGACAAAAAGGGAAAGTCTACTCTCTGTACCAGATCAGGGACATGGTTTGGCTCTCCACCAAAAATCTAAAAACCAAAGGGGAATTATGAAAACTTCTACCAAAAAGAGAAGGCCTGTTTAAGGTCTTATGAAACATCAATAATGTCACTTTCGAACTCCGATTGCCCGATCACTGGAAGATCCATAATATTTTCCATGCCTCCCTCTTGTTCCCTTTTACAGAATTCGATGAATACAGAAGCACTGCCCCAGAGCCAGTTATAGAACTAGACAAGGAACTGGAATACGAGATAGAAGAAATCTTATCCCACAAAGGGGAGTCTCATAACCTTTCCTATTTGGTAAAATAGAAAGGATATCCTCATTCTGAAAACACCTGGGAGCCAGAAGTCAACTTCACCCATTTGGATGACCTGCTCTCCGCTTATAAAAAGGCACACTGTATTCAGAAATAGACATCATGGTCTATCCCACCCAACCCACTTTCCAAGACAAGAGATATGGTCGCTGGCACATGGAATTTGTCCCCTCAGAAAGAAAAGAAGTCATCCGGGATGGCAAGAAAACAATAATTTTGGAGAAAAGAGTCCACTTCCTGAACAAGCATGTCAGAGAACACTGGAGCTTCTGTAGGATCGACTCCTGCCCTTACCACTGGCATGCCAAGAACTACTATTGACATACCTCACCTGATAGTTGCTCCCTTTGACATTCCCCCAGAAGAACCTGAAATCCCCATCATTACGGCAAAGGCAGGAGATGTGACGCAATCTACAGGTATAGATCCTAGATACAAAGGCTTTGCCAAGTTCAAGCTGTCACTCAACAGTAGACAGTAGACTGATAGAAGATTGGGATGGTTTTGGTAAGTCTTATTGGTGACCTTCACTTAAGGGGTGACTGTTGAACCAAATACCACATAGATTAAACATAGATCTAGTTAAGGAATTACTGTACATGGGCAGCCTATTTATAGAGGGAAGGGGAAACTACTATGACCGTAAATAGAGATCACAGGAAGGAGAAAGGCTGTCCATAGGGCAAAGGGGTACAAAAGATAAGCATGGGTGAGGGAAGTAATGATCACACCAGTGTAAGGGTGTGATCAAAAAGAAAAGATGGTTCAATAATAAGGATCAAGGTTCATACTGATATCTGGGTAAGGCATGGATGCGACTACATCCACGCAGGATTGGTGGGCCACTTGGGCACAGGTGTCATCTCCTCCAGGTGTAGCAGTGGTGCTTGGACGTTCCACCATCCTGGGACAGCATCCCCTAGTGGTTCCTCTCCCCAAGTTGCTCCCTCCGCTTCTCTATTCCAGAATTGATGTCTCATGTCTAGATTTCCTCCATAAGCTGCTGTGGAAATATTGGCATTAAGCCATGATCGATCCCCTTTGTGAGGGAAAGGGGTCACCCTCTGTGGGTAGTCCATATGATGTGTGACAGGAGACGCCTACAATTTCAAATCAATTCCCCGTCTGAAACAGGGATATCTATATCATAATCTCCTAAACTCCCCTTATGTAGCCTCTTGATTGATTGAACAGCACCACTCCGCTTTAGTATGCCCCCTCACCACCCTTATAAACACTTACAAGGTGTACTTCAACAATCATTCCATCTGCAACAACCCCCGAGACTCTGACGATAACCATGTCGGCCCCTTTTACATCCACAGCCAACTCATCCTCACCTCAAACCTCAATGGACAGAGCTCCTCCCCATCGCAGAATTCCACCACAACGCTACTATCCACTCAGCAACCAAACAATCCCCATTCTACACAATAATGGGATACGAACCACGTTCCTACCCTCCCCTAGGAAAAACCTTTATCCCCACTGCAGAAAACCGTCTGAAAATGATAGAAAACACCCGAGAAGAAGCTAAGGCCGCCCTTATCTTATCTCAACAAAATATGACAAAGAAAACCCGATCAAACTTTAAACCGTGGAAAATAGGAGATAAAGTTTGGTTATCAAACAAAAACTTAAAAATACCATATACCTCCCGAAAGCTTGCTCCAAGAAGAGAAGGACCCTTCAAGATCATTAAAGTTCTTTCCCCTCTTACGTATCAACTGAAGCTACCACTAACCTGGAAGATTCATGATGTATTTCATGCTTCCCTTCTTTCCCCATTTACCCAAATGGAAGAGTACAGAACTCCGTTTACCAAACCACCCCCAATGGAGATAGATAATGAAGAAGAGTACGAGATCGATCTGATTGTGAACCATAGAGGACCTCTGGCTCGGCGACAATACCTAGTCCACTGGAAAGGATATCTCTCTTTGGAGGATACTTGGGAAAAAGAAAGCAACTTCACTAATGTGGACGAAATATTAAAAACCTATAAAAACCAACAAGCTCTCTAACATGCATTCCAAACAACCCTCCGTATACACCCCATTCTACCGCTTCTCTTTAAAACCCCAAAACAATCCCAGACTTATTCGAAAATTCTCCCATATCTCTATCTTTGTCCCTGGACAACGTGTACACTTCGATCAGATACACATCGAAGTACACTCTTTCTATTGTGATACCCCTTACTGCCCTTATCACACTTTCCCCTGGTGACCTCTCATGGTGGCGTATTCTAACCAAACCCACATTGATCTGCCCTGCACCAGCCGACCTTATCTCTACAATTCCATCATCCCCACCATCTTTCCCGTCAATATGAACATGTATCTCTCTTCCATTTCAGACATTTATATTTTAGACAATTTACCAATTTCTGAATGATGACGACTCTATGCCCTCTTCCTCGACACCCCCACCACTCTTGAGCATCTCCTCAATCACGATGATCTATGGTTCCCTTCCCCCCTCCTCACAACCATCTTCTCCTATAGAAGCCTCGTAGTGGTCAGAAATGTGGCAGCCACATCACCCGACTTTTCCAATAACGCTACCAATGCCCTTGAGGAATCCATTGAACACATACTGGACACCCTCCACCACCTTAACTTCGACAGAACAATTGGCTCCCTTCCCGCCATCTCCTTGCTCAACTTCGTCGAACAGGTGTTCCAGGAACAACCCCAATTTATTCAACTCAGAGGATATCGCTCAGGAAGATATTATAGAAGTATCATCAGAGCTAGCGCTGGGAATTTTGCTGATGCGATTATCACGGCTAACCGGATCCCCCCTCTCCCGCACCACGGCCCAAGCGGAAAGAATCCTCGTCCCAGAACATCTCTTACCGGCTCATCTAACAAGTCGTCAGACAAGGGACAAGGAACTCTCCCCGTACCACCCCCCCTTCAAGATAGAATCACCAGTCCCCCTGTCCCAGCTTGACACCTGGCACCTGCAGTCCCTTATCCAGCACTTCACTGCAGACGATGCAAAGGAACCAACCACATCATCACAGCCTGCCGAAACTACGCCTGTCCCCACTGTCACAACTTCACCCCAGGACATGGTCCTCACCGTTGCCCGGAATGACCCCGCTCCCCCGGGTCGGAGAACGAGGATGGATCTATGGCGTGAATCGGGGTTTCAGCCATATGATGGAGGTAATGTTACGATTTCCGACAGAGATTGTCTCAGTCACAGGAAAGACTGTTTCTGCACAACTTGCTGGCTTTGGATGGGGAATGGATACGATGTGGACGTGTTGGATCCTCCTCCTGAGGATGAACCGGAGTGGCCAGTAGCAGATAAGTGGTGATAGAGTTGTGGGTTGAAAGTCATTTGATCGGACCCCTCTTTTTCCTTTCGATATCCAAAAGCTGAGTTCCTATTTCCACCTCAGTATTGGGGACATTTTAAGTCATTGATCTACTTCAGATCTTCAGTCAATGACTTCTCCATTGATGTACCAATATTTCGGCTCTCCTCATAGAGGCCTCATTGCCCAGCCTTCCATTCCCCTATTCCACTATGTCGGGCATTACCAGCCCTTTTTCATTTATCTTATCTTCAGACTACCTCATTCCTTGCCTCATGTGAGGTGTAGCATTTGTGGATCTCGATCTGCAGTGCCTCTTCCTTTCCATAATAGGGATCTATACCTTAGGGGATCACTATAAATATGGTAGCCATCTGTACT
>JBBPJU010000929.1:0-15795 GCA_038088875.1 Austroboletus festivus
CCTTATCTTCGGACTACCTCATTCCTTTGCCTCATGTGAGGTGCAGCACTTGTGGATCTCGATCTGCAGAGCCTCTTCCTTTCCACATATAGGATCTATATCTTAGGGGATCACTATAAATACGGTAGCCATTTGTACTTGTAGCCTCAGCTAGATCTTCGCAATCACAAGCGCAGTGTCTAGTTTCCTCAGTGTGAAAGAGTCACTGCAGCGAACCCCTTAGGATTTCTATTAGTCTTCACGCTACTATCGAGTGCGTGCTGCGATAAAGGATCAGACTAGGTGCTATGCTTGTCCAGCATAACATTAGATCTAGCTGAACTATCACCCCTTGTATCACCAAGAAGGGTACCAACCAACAGACAAGATTTTGTCAAACAGATTCACCATCCCTGTAGACTCCAACTCGGATCCACAACCACAAGACGAACAAGCTGAGGCCATCAGAAACTTCCCGGTTCCTCCTAGAAATCTTCGAATCCCCGGAAGAAGCAGAACTTCTCGGACATCTGATCCACCCATCTCCCATAGACGGACAACGTATCGCCGCCCTTCTGTGTCAGAACCCGCACCTCCAGCGGTTACTACGGAGACTGTCATCGCCCGAAGGAGTGCATCTCCTATATCTGTTGAATTACCACTTGTATCTCCGGATATTTTGAGAAGGGAGCCAGAGTCTCACTAGAGCAGACCACCCACCCCAGAACCGATTCAGGTAGACGTCAAAGAAGAAGACTTTACCCTCGGAATACCAGTACCACCCAGAAAAGAAACCATGTCTAGTGCCAAAGAACTCCGAGCTGGATGCCCAGCGGACTTCTCAGGAAAAGCAGAGGATGCCAAGTGGTGGATCCTATCAATGTCCACCTACTTTTTACTAAATGAAGATCTCTACGACACGGATATGAAGAAAATCTTCACTTGCCTTAACAAAATGAGTAAGGGACGAGGAAGAGTGTATGCCGAAGGATGGTATTCCACTCACGATGCAAGAACCAACGAAGAAAAGAAGAAGTACAAATACGAAACCTTTGCAGTCAAATTTTCAAACTCGTTCATATCAGAAGAATCTCACAAGGACAGCCGAAGAAAACTTACCCAGATGCACATGAAACGAGGCCCATCTACTATGGCTAACCTCCAAGAATACATCCAAGATTTCCAACTAGAAGCAGCCAACTCCAAGGAAAAGAGCGAAGGAGCCCTATGTGAATGGTTTGTCAAAGGATTAAACTTCGACATTTCCTCCCCCATTGTCCTACAAGGAGAATCAGACACACTAAAGTCTTGGATCGACAAATCATATACCAGAATGAGACAAATCGAAAGAGAAAGAGACCTTCGAGGAAATCGTCTCTCTTACTCCGGAGGAGGAAGCAATGGAGGGAGAAGCCGCGACCCAAACGCCATGGATGTGGATGTCATCAGACTATCCCTGGTTGAGAAAGCAAAGCATATCAGAGAAAATTGATGCTTCATATGTCATCGAGTTGGCTGTTCTACTAGGAAACACCCAAGGGATTGCCCTCAGGGTCAGGGAAATAAGGATAGCCGAGGAACACAAGCGAAACCCCAGGAAAAAGTCCGGGAGGTTAAGGAAGAACCCAATGGAGTAGCCGATGAATATGTAAAGAAACTCACAAGTGAAAAGAAGGTTAATCAAGAAGATCTTCTCAGAGTGCTGAAACAAGTGTACGACGAAGAATATACCCCTATGGAGGTAGATGACGAGGCAAAGAAAGAAACAGTCACCAAGGTGGAAGTCCAGTCCACATTTTCTAAAGAAATGATCGCTCGCATTGCCAAAGTAAAGGGTTTTTAAAGAGGGGGCATGCAGTCATGTCATGACTCCCTAAACTTCCATCTGTACTAGTATCAAATGACCCTGATGCAATTCAAATCCCGATTCTTGTATACAATCTCGATGGAAGAACCACGATCAAAACCCAAGCCCTAGTAGACTGTGGAGCAACCAATTGCTTCCTAGACCTATCATTTGCCAAAAGACATGGACTTCCCTTGGAACGACTCCGACAACCCAGGAACACCATAAATGCCGATGGAACAAAAAATGCCAGAGGAGAAATATGCTATAAAACAACCATGGAAATAGAAATATCCGGAAGAAAAGAGAAAAGAACTTTCCTCATCATTGGATGTGGGAAAACAGACATCATTCTAGGAATGACCTGGCTAAAACAAGTAAACCCAGACATCGATTGGTCCACTGGCCATCTCTCCATTCCAGAAAGAACCCCACCAAGAAAGGACGATACTGAACCACAAAGATATCTAGTCAAGTATTTGTCCTGTGACCTCACCCATCCAACTGAGGAAGTAGTAATCCAACATTGCAGAGACGAAGAAGACTTCGAAGAAATCAGGAAAACCACCATATCCACAGAATTAGCAATCAATGAAGAGAAAAAGGAGGTAAAACTCCCAGAAAAGTTTAAAAAGTATCAAAAAGTATTTTCTGAAGAAGCAACCCACAAAGTACCGCCTTCCTGACCTTATGATCATCGAATAGATTTGGACGACTCTTTTACTCCGAAACGAGCTAAAAACTACCCTCTTAACCCTACCAAGAGTGAAGCATGCAGAAAGTTCCTAGATGAACAGTTGGCAGCTGGAAAGATCAAACCATCACAATCCCCCCAAGCTTCCCCTTTCTTTTTTGTAGACAAAAAGGATGGAAAACTCCGACCATGTCAGGACTACCGATACCTCAACTCCCACACTATCAAGAATGCCTACCCTTTACCCCTCATATCCAATCTAGTAGACAAGGTCAAAGGGTCAAAGGTGTTCACTAAGATGGACGTAAGATGGGGATACAACAACGTGTTGATCAAACCCGAGGATCGATGGAAAGCTGCCTTCATCACCCCATTTGGACTATTCGAACCAACGGTGATGTTCTTTGGACTATGCAATTCCCCCGCCACCTTCCAAGCCCTAATGGATGACATCTTCGCAGATTATATTGCCCAAGGGTGGCTGATCATCTACATGGATGACCTTCTAATCCACTCCCCTTCCCAGGAACTGCAAGACAAACGCACCCAACTCATCTTGCAACGCATGATGGAACACGAACTATATCTCAAATTGGAAAAATGCACCTTTGATGCATCAAAAGTAGACTATCTAGGGATGATCATATCAGAGGACGAGCTATCTATGGACCCAACCAAGTTAAAAGCAATTGAAGGATGGCTTCCCCCAACCACCGTAAAAGAAGTATGATCCTTCTTAGGATTTTGCAACTTCTATCGAAAGTTCATCCCCGGATTCTCTGATATCTGCTGACCCCTAGTCTCCCTCACCACCAAAGGACAACCATGGCAATGGACCACCAAAGAAAACGATGCCTTCCTCACCCTAAAGAAACATTTCCTCAGCAAACCAGTCCTATCCATCCCTGATCCCAAAAAACCATTCTATGTCATGACCGATGCCTCCCTAGGGGCAACCGGAGGAATTCTTATGCAAAAAGATGGTAATGGGGACCTCCACCCCTGCGCATACCGATCTTCCACACTTTCCCCAGCAGAAAGAAACTATGACATATATGATAAGGAATTATTAGGGGTAATCCATGCACTGGAAGACTGGCGCCACTACCTAAGAGGGACGGAAAACCAAGTTACCATCTTAACCGACCACAAAAATCTATTATACTTTAAGGAACCACGAAAACTCACCTGACGACATGCACGATGGCAACTGTTCTTGCAGGATTATGATCTGACCTTTCATCACATTCCTGGAAAAGACCTATCCCCTGCTGATGCCCTATCACGAAAAGACCTCCCCTCTACCACTCAGGACAACACAGACCTTCTGCTACTGCCCAACGATCTCTTTATCAGAAAAATCGACTCTGCCCTCCAAGAAAAAATTACCGTCTCTACCCCATCCGACCCTCTCATTCTAAAAGCCTTACAACACTTAGATGATGGTGTCACCCTTCCATTACCCCGCTCCTCCCCTCATGATTGGACATATACCGATGGAAAACTCTACTATCAGAAAAGACTATACATCCCAGAATCTGCTCGCTACCCCCTTGTCCACTCCCTACATCATTCCCTTGCTGGAGGACACAGTGGTCAATATAAAACCATCCAACTACTCGCCAAAGATTACTGGTGGCCCGGAATGTCCGCCTTCGTTCGCCGCTTCATAACAGGATGCCCTACTTGCCAAGCAAACAAAGTACTCACTCACCCAACTCTACCCCCACTATCCCCCATACCAACCACCGCTACCCGACCTTTCCAACACATCTTGGTTGACCTCATCACCGATCTACCCCCTAGCAATGGCTTTGATAGTATTATGGTCATGGTCGACCATGGCCTTACTCAAGGGGTAATTTTCTCTCCCACCAACAAAACTGTCTCTGCAGAAGGAGTAGCTTCTCTCTTTTTCCACCACGTATTCAAGAGATTCGGCCTCCATGATAAATGCATCTCAGACAGAGGCCCTCAATTCGCATCTGCGTTTGCCAGAGAACTCACCCGCTTGCTTGAATATGATGTCGCCCTCTCCACTGCCTATTACCCTCAAACTGACGGAGAAACTGAATGAGTCAATCAAGAACTGGAAAACTACCTACGAATATTCTGCACCAATCAACCCAATAAATGGACAGATCTACTCCCTATCGCAGAATTCCACCACAACTCCACCACCCATTCCGCCACTAAACAGACCCCATTCTCCATCATGATGGGTTATAAACCACGTTCTTACCCTCCCCTCAGAAAGACCTTTCTCCCTGCTGCAGAAAACCGTCTGAAAACCTTAGAAAATGCTAGAGAAGAAGCTAAAGCAGCCCTTATCTTATCCCAACAATCCATGACAAAGAAAACCCGATCAAACTTTAAACCCTGGAAGATAGGGGATAAGGTTTGGTTATCGAATAAAAACTTAAAAATTCTGTATATTTCCTGAAAGCTTGCCCCTAGACGAGAAGGACCATTTGAAATCATTAAGGTTCTTTCTCCACTTACGTATCAACTCAAGTTACCCCCCACTTGGAAAATCCATAACGTCTTCCATGCTTCTCTTCTTTCCCCATTTGCCCAGACAGAAGAGTACGGAGTGCCATTTACCTCACCACCCCCAATGGAGATAGATAATGAAGAAGAATACAAAATCGATCAAATCGTGGCACACAGGAGCCCACCTGCCCATCGACAATATCTTGTCCGATGGAAAGGATATCCCTCTTCGGAAAACACTTGGGAACCAGAAAGGAACTTCACCAACGCGGATGCTATCCTGAAAAACTATAAAAACCTCCATTCCCTCTAAGAGATGCACTCAAAACAACCCTCCTGCCAACTGAACTTCTACCACTTCACTTTAACCTCTCATAAACTCGATAAAAAGAACAAAAAGAAACTTCGCCAATTTTCCCATCTTTCTATCTTTGAACCAGGATGACACGTCCACTTCTGTCAATCCCACAAAGAAGAACACGCCTTCTTCTGTACAGTCGCTTATTGTCCCTATCACACCTCCCCCTGGTGACTCCATGGTGGCGTACTCCGATCAAACTCACATTGATCCCCTTTGCGCTAGTTGCCCCTTCCTCTATAATTCTGTTATTCCCACTTCTTTCCCCATCAATATGAACGTTTATCTTTCCTCAGTTTCTGATATTTATATCATAGACACTCTTCCAATTTCTGAACGTCGCAGACTCTACGCCCTTTTTCTGGATACTCCCACCACTCTCGAACATCTTCTAAACCACAATGATCTACGGTTCCCTTCCCCCCTCCTCACGACCGTCTTCTCCTACCGAAGCCTCGCTATGGTCCGCAATGTGGCAGCCACATCACCTGACTTTCCCAACAACGCTACCAATGCCCTTGAAGAGTCTATCGAGCACATCCTGGACACACTCCACCACCTCAACTTTGACAGAACCATTGGCTCACTCCCCACCGTTCCCCTCATCAACCTTGTCGAAGGAATATTCCAGGAGCAGCCCCAGGTTATTAGACTCAGAGGATATCGCTCTGGAAGATATTATAGAAGTATCATCTGAGCTTGCACTGGAAATTTCGCTAATGCGATTATCACGCCTAACCGGGTCCCCCCACTCCCGCACCACAGCCCTAGCGGAAGGAATCCTCATTCCATCACACCATCTACCAGATCATCTTCAGATGAGGAACGAACTGACCAACTCCCCCTCCCGACCAGACCTCCCCTCATCGAATGAATCAACGATCCCCCAGTTCCCGCTAGACAGCTGGTATCTAGACAGCCTTATCCCACTCTTCACTGCCGACTCTGCAAGGGAGAGGATCATACCATCAAGGCTTGCAGATCCTACATCTGCCCCCACTGCCAGCTCGCCACTCCAGGACATGGTCCTCACAGATGTCCAGACCATCCCAGATCCCCAGGGTCGGAGAACGAGGACGGATCTATGGCGTGAATCGGGGTTTCAGCCATACAACGGAGGTAATGTTACGATCCTTGACAAGGATTGTCTTGGTCATCGGAAGGACTGTTTTTGTAACACTTGTTGGTTATGGATGGGGAACAGATACGATGTTGATGAACTGGATCCCCCACTGGAGGAAGAACCTGCCTGGCCCCAGGTAGATGAGTGGATGTAGAAGTGGGCTGAAAGTCGGGCGATGGAACCCCTTATTTTCCTCTTGATACCCAAAAGCTGAGTTCTCTTTTCTGCCTCAGTATTGGGGACATTTTAGGTCGTTGATCTACTTCAGATCTTCTATCAACGACTCCTCCATTGATGTACCATTATCTTGGCTCTCCTCATGGAGGCCTCATTGTCTTATCGTTCTCCCAGTATGTCGGGCATCATTGACCCCTTTTCATTTCTCCTTTATCGGACTACCTCATTTCTTACCTCATATGAGGTGTAGTCTCTGTGGATCTCAATCCACAGTGCCTCTTCCCTTCCATATATAGGATCTATACCTTTGGGGATCACTATAAATACGGTAGCCATTTGTACTTGTAAACCTCAGCTAGATCTTCGCAATCACAAGTGCAGTGTCTAGTTTCCTCAGTGTGAAAGAGTCACTGCAGTGAACCCCTTAGGATTTCTATTAGTCTTCACGCTACTATCGAGTGCGTGCTGCGATAAAGGATCAGACTAGGTGCTACGCTTGTCCAGTGTAACACCTGGCATGGATGGAGTTTCCCATCCTTCTTTCCTACGAAGAAGAAGGGGGATGCTTGGGGGGATTGGGACAGCTGGATCTTCCCACTTTAGAGGTGTTCCATTACAAACTTCCTACATGCCTCGGTTTGTTCCAGATTCAGGGGGTAATTCTTGGCTCTTTTTGGGGAGAACAAGGGAAGTAGGTCGATGTGATGATCATACGTTCGTTTTGGGGGTAGAGTACTGGTGGCTTCCTCAGAGAAGACTTTTTGATATTGTTGGAATTTTTCCAGGAGGGTTACCTCATCTTTGTTGGTCTTGCTGGCAATACCTGTAGAGATAGTTAGTTTATTTATCTCTTTGTGTATTGTGCAGCATCAGATAAGGACTTCCTTGTTTGGTTCTTCCACCAGGTTCGTGGTAAGATACTTGATTAAGTATCTTTGTTTCTCTGGATCTGGGCTTTTCTTTCCCCCTTTTAGTTCCCTATGTACCCAGTCGATGATTGGGTTATGCCATGCGAGCCAGCTCATTCCCAGTATCATATCTGTTTTTCTGCTTTTGATCATGAGATAGTCCCTGGTTTCTCTTTTCCCTCCTATAGAGGTAGTGATGGTAGTTTTATGTGTTATATCCCTGCCTTTGTTTGTAGTTCCATCTGTGTTGACGGCGATCCTTCTTATCTTTAGTCATTGTTGGGGAAGGCGTAGTTTTCTGGCAACTGATTCATTTATGAAACAATTGGTCACACCGCTGTCGACTAGGGCTTTGATTTCAGTGGTTCCTGGAAGTATTTGTATGGGAATTGTGATTGATTGCCTTTCCATAGATTGTACATTCCAGGTAGTAGGAGAGTGACACACTGATGGAGCTCTCCTCTTTAAAAACCCTTGGCCTTTTCCACATGTGCCCTGAGATCCTCTATGCTAATCTTAGCAATAGTTTCTTCCTCCCCTTGGTAGATCAGATCTTCATATACTTCTTTGAGTATCTTTATTATATCTTCTTCTTTGACGTCTTTGTTTTCCAAAACCTTAATGTAATCGGTGATTGCTGATGACGTGGGATTGGCTTCGGTGATCTCCTTTGTTTGTTCCTTCTTTTGGAACTTAGTGGCATTAGACAATGTTCCTGGTCGTGGATGGTTCCTTGTAGAGCACCCTACTTTATGGCATATAAAGCATTGATTTTCCTTGATATGCTTGGCATGGTTAAATGGAGATAGTTTAATGACATCTATGTCCATTGCATTTAGGTCCTGTGTTTCTGCTTTGAATTGATTCCCTTTCAGGTCTTGGACTCTTTCAATCTGCCTCATTTGCTTGTGAGCGGATTCAATCCACTCCCTAAGGATTTCCAGCTCTTTATTTCTGATTACTTTTTCTGTGATCAATGGGTTTAGACCCCTGACAAACCATTCCATCAGGGCTGTGTTGTCTGTCATCTTGGCCTTTCCGGTGTAGAGCTGGAAGTTCTGCGTATACCCCTATAGTCCTTTCGTGGTGGGGAAGGATTCTTTGTCCTTTTGTTTAAGAGCAGCTAACTTCCTTTGATGGTTCAGGTGGACCTTTTTGGATGAGAATGCTTTGAGGAATTTCTCTTTGAATTCCTTCCACATCTGAGTATCAGGGATTGTCCTCTCCTCTTGCTGATTGTAGTATGCTTTGGTGAATATCTTTCCTCGCCCTTTGCTCATCTTATTCAACGTGGTGTTGATCTTATCTTGTCCATAGGTGTAGATATCATCATTCATAGAGAAGTAATTGCTCATGGTCATGATCCACCATATGGCATCCTCTCCTTCTCTGAAGAAATCTGTTGGTAATCCTGCTCATTTCTCAGACATTCTGCCCCTAGGTTCTACAGGGGAAGGTCTAGGGCGAAGTCATCCTCTGCTGGATGAGATGTAGCTGTATTAGGTGGGACAGGAGTCATTGTCCTGTCAGCTGCAACAGTTTTTGTGTTAAGGGTCGGAGGTGTGGATAGGCTCTGAGAAGGGCGACAATAGGTTTGGGTGCTATGGAGTCAGGGGTTGAGATGATGGCTAGGAGTAGTAGAGCTTCCTCCGATTTGAAGTCTTTGAGATGAATTGGGGATGGGGACCTCTCGGTAGGATTGGTCACTGTGTTGTTCTTCCTCGGAGTGAGGATCAGTGGCGGAGTATATGTTGGGCAGGTCTTCCTTAGTGGGGATTTGGGCCCACTAAACTCTTCTTGGTAGAACAAGGAGTGAACGAGGTTCAACTAGATCTTTTGTGACATGATCTATGGGTATAGATCAAGACACTAGGATCCATCTGGTGTTCAGCTGTCACTCAATAGTAGACAGGAGACTGATAGAAGTCCTGGGATGGTTATGGGAAGTTGATGACTGCGGCCCTCACTCAGGGATAGCAGATAATCAAATACCACATAGATTAAACGTAGATCTAGTTAAGGAAACTACTGTACAAGGCAGTCATATTTATAGGGGAAGGGGAACTACTATGACCATAAAAAGCAATTGTAGGTAGAAGGGGGGACTGTCCATAGGGTCAAGGGGAAGGCATGGGTGGAGGAAGGAGAAATCACATCAGTGGTAAGGATGCAATCGAAAAGAAACACTAGTCCAAAGATAAGAAAGATAAGCAAGATAAAGTTCATATGATTTAATCTATGGCATGGATGCATCACATCTATGCAGGATCCATGGGCCACTCTGGTGTGGGTGTCATCTCCTTCAGGTGAAGCAGTGGTGCTTGGATGTTCCACCACCCTGGGACAAAGTCTCTGAGAGGTTCCTCTCCCCAAGTGGCTCCCTCTGCTTCTCCTCCCCAGAATAGGTGTCGGCCATCCTCATTCCCTCTGTAGGCGGCTGTGGCTATGTTCCCATTGAGCCAAGGTTGGTCCCCTTCATGGAGAAAAGGGGTGGCCCTCCGCAGGTAGTCCACATGATGCATGACAGTGGCTATCTGGGGAAAGGCAGGAGCGCCCTGCTCCATCTGGAGAAGGGTGTCCAAGGTGGCAGGATCATGCAAGGGAGATTCAAGATGTTTTCAGAGGGTGAGGTCTATGACATGGATGAAAATGTCATCAGGGAGCAACTGTAAGGGGTCCCATGTTTCATCAGTGAGGTCAGGGTGGGAGAGGAAGTTGGTGGGACCCATCTGTCCCCCAGGAGTGTGGACCAGCCTAAGGTCAAATTCCTACAAGAATAACTGCCACCTGGCATGGCAGTGGGATAGGTCACATGGCTGGCGAAAGTAGGTCAGGTTCTTGTGGTCAGTAAGGACAGTTACTGGATGTTCCATTGCCATCTTTCTGCATGAGGACTGCTTTAGCGGCTGCTAATGACATATCAGTCATCAGCCAAAAGGGTTTTCTGGGGTCAGGGTAGCATAGAATGGGGGTGCAGAGTGTTATGATTTATCCTTGGGGCATAGCTGAGTAGCATCTGGACTACTCTTTCTCTTGACATCTTTTACTTTGACTTACTTGTATCATTTCCTAGATGAGTCTACTTGCATTCTATGCAGATATGCTCTGTTTCTCTGACTCATCTAGTCCTTGTCATTTCTGCTTACCTGATTCCTCTTTGTCATAGACAACTTCCTTGATCCAATTACTCAGTGTATATCTGTCATGGATGAGTCATTCTTATCTCTTGTCTTGGTTCAACCCTTGACCCTTCTGACTTATCCATTCCATTATTATCTTGGTTCATCTATTCTCCCTGCTTATCAGTGACTCAGCCCTTGATCTCAGATCACCTTCCATTCTTCAGGCTGAGTCAGCACTTCCTTGATATTCCACCTTATTCTTGGACATTCTGATAACTCGTCATTCTGACTCATCATCAGTACCCTTTAACCTGTCCCCTTTCTGGTATTACACAGCCGCTTCCCCTGATCACTATATATAGTGGCACCACCTGTACTATAGTTCCCCATCTTAGACCTCCCTTCATAATTCCCTATCACTCCTTGTCTATAATCCCTTGACACCTCCTGTACCCTCTGCCTCTATGAATTCATCATCTACTTTATATCTCTCGTTGTCTGCCTGACAGCCAATGGTCATTTCCACAAGAACCTTTAATCCTCCAGAAACCCTCCCTGATCTTTGTCTTGCTGAAGCCTTCTTTATCCTGATCATTGGTGATGTTCCTCTGTCGCACCCTCACTCATCACATCACCAGTCCCTCTATCTACTGATGACCCTCTTTTACTCCAATTCCTCTGTCATCTAGTCACTCCTTCACCAGTACTCTGGTAGTACCCCTGGTCCCATCTGTTCTATGGTGATATCTATCGCTCTCCCTTGATTCTTGGTGATGTCCTCCCTGTCACTTGTCCATCACCACCCCCTTCTCCGCTCTCACGTCTTATAGCTTACCTTTGCCCTTCCCATCTCTCTTCATCTTTGCTCTCTAAATAGGGACATAAGGGCTACACTTGGACCTACCCGATACAAGTGTAATATGGAGGAATAGCCTTTTTAATGTGTGAAAGGTGTCATCAGTTTTGAGTATTCATTCCCACCATTTCCCTTTCATGGTCAGGGCAGTGAGGAGTCTTGCCAGGTTTGAGAATTCTGGTATGAACTTCCAGTAGAAGTTACAGAACCCAAGGAATGATTGGACTTGTTTGACAGTCTTCGGGGCCTCCCAATCTTTGATTGCTTTGAGTTTGACAGGGCCCATAGCTATGCTCCCTTCCTTCAACACCATTCCCAGGTATTCCACTTCTGGAATGTTGAAGGAACACTTTTCTAATTTCAAGTATAAGTGGTGCTGTGCTAGCCATGCCAACACCTTCATTCGCTCGTCATGAGTTTTCTGGTTGGCCAAGTGGATAAGGAGATCGTCCATGTAAATGATAAGCCATCCCTCAGCTAGATAGTCAGCAAAAATATCATCCATTAAGGCTTGGAATGTGGCTGGCGAATTGCACAGCCCAAAGAACACTACCATGGGCTCGAAGAGCCCCATTGGCATGATAAAAGCCACCTTCCATCAGTCCTTCTTGGCAATGAGGACACTGTTGTATCCTCACTGCACATCCATCTTGGTGAAAATGTGGGAGTCCTTGACCTTATTGATCAAATCTGCAGTGAGGGGGAGTGGATAGGCATTCTTAATGGTCATGGAGTTGAGGTATCGGTAGTCTTGACAAGGGCGGAGCTTCCCATCCTTCTTCTTGATAAAGAAAAAGGGAAAGGCTTGCAGGGAGGTAGAACTTCTGACAGGCTTTTGTTTCTTCCAGATTGAGGGAGTAGTTCTTTGCTCATCATGGTACAAAGTCTTTGATGAGTTTGATCCTGTGATTGTAACTCTGTGAGGAAGGTAGGGATGTGGCTGCTTCCTCAGAGAACACTCTCTGAAACTTTTGATACTCCTTTAGCAGTTGTTTCTTTTCCAGGACCTGCTTACTGGCTAATTCAGTAGACACCATAGTCTTGTGAAATTCCTCATCAAGGCTCTCTCATATGATCACCTCCTCTGAGGGATTGTCCAGGTCCTCAGCGATATATTTGGCCAGGTATCACTATGCCACTTGCAGTGGTCTTTCCTTGACATCTTCATCAGCCACTAGGAGAAGTTCTCATTTCTCCCAGTCTATTATGGGGTTTTCCTCAGCTAACCAGGCCATCTCTAAGATGATGGGGGTTTTGCCGGAATCAAGCACCATCAGGCTCCTTCTTTGGGTCTTGCCTCCTATGGTCATGGTCAAGAATCCATGCTGGGTGATACTTCCTCCAGTGTTATGGGATCCATCTGCGTTGATAGCATTCTGGGGTTCCTTGAGGGGTATCAGTGGTACCTTCCACTTTTGGGCATGTTTGGCATTTATAAAGTTTCTGGTGGTGCTGCTGTCAATCAGGGCATGGGTTTCGATGATTCTGGAGGGCGTACGAATGGTAATTGGGATGGTCATTGATTGTCATTCCTGTAATAGTACAGCTTTCTCCAGTACACTAGAGAAGGGAAACATTGTCTTCCATCCTCTCCTTAAAAACCCCTGATCTTAGCAATCTTATTCATGATGCTAGTGGAAAGTACTGTGACCCTCTCTTCCTCGCCTTTGTCTTCATTGTTGGTGAACATGTCTTCTTTGTAGACCTGCTGAAGGACATTGAGGATTTGGTCCTTCGTCCCCTTCTTACTATTGAGTACCTTCTGTATATACTCTGCAGTTTCATTGGGCAGTGGTGGGTCCTTTGTTATCCCATCTGAGACCTCTCTAGTTTTCTCCACTGCTCTCATGGAACCAGGTCTCTTGTGGTTTCAAGTGGAACATCCCTTTCTTCTGCAAATGAAGCAAAGGTCATTCTTGACACGGTGAGCTCTCTTCGTAGGTGACAGTTATATTGCATCTACATTCATTGCATTGGAATCCTTTCCTGACAATCTGCCTCCTCCATTTCCTCCTTGATGGATGAATTGTCCTCTGGATAAATCTCTTATCCACTCCAGCTGGTGTACTTGCTTCTGAGCTGCTTTGATCCACTCCTTGACAGTGGTCAGTTCTTTGAGCAAAATGATATTCCTGGCAATATCCTGGTTTAGTCCCTTGACAAACCATTCACAGAGTGCACCCTCATCAGTCACTTCAGCTTTGATGGCAAGAAGTTGGAAATCTTGGATATACTTCTAGGTGTTCTTCATGGTCAAGGGCCCTCTTTCCTGGTGGATATTTCCAATTCTTCTTCTGGCATCAGTAGCCTCCTCCTTCGACATGAAGGAGTTGACAAACTTCTTGGCAAACTTTGCCCAAGTCTTCTTTTTATCATCTATATTTTTATCCAGGGCAAACTGCCCTTTGGCAAATACTCTTCCTCTTTCCTTCAACATCTTGTTTAGGGTGGTCACCACCTTTGATAAGTCAGTCTTGTAGATTTTGAGGTTTACGGCAAAATAATTCTCTATGGCAGCTATCCACCATGCAGCATCTTCACTTAGTCTGGAAAAGTCGGCCAGCAGGGCTGCTTTCAGCTCTACTGGGGCCATTTTGTTGTCAGAGTTGGGTTTATTTAGTTTGGCTTCTATTTCCTGCCAAGTCTTAGCTTGTTCCTTAGCTGGTCTCCACTTTCCTGAGTCTCCCTTTCTTGCTGCAAAGTATTTGGGCTTGACATAGGAGGTTGGTGTGGAGGTGGGGATCAGCACTGGAGGTAGTACAGAAGATGATGTTGTTGGCAGTAGGCTATAGTCCATGACCTGATGAGGGGCCTGACTTCTACTGATCCCAGATGGGAGAGGAGAAAGTGAAGGTGGAGGTGTTCCTCTAGTAAGTTCAGGAGCACTCATTGTGGAATGGGAGATGGAGACAGAAGGAGTTTGAGAAGATGCTCTGCTTCTGGGGACTTGAAGTGTCTCTGAGATAGGGGCCCTACGTATAGACTCAGTGGTGGGGAAAGGGGATCGCTGTTCATCATCTGATCCAGGTTGGCGTGCAATCTTGGCAGTAGTACTTCCCTACTTGTAGAAACAAGGAGAGTGTTGGTAGAGTTAGATTCTTTTGATACAGAACACAGAACATGGAGTCCTAGTTGGTGGGTGAGGAATTGGTCTGTCCTCTCAAGATTTGGGCCATAGCATATGCAGGTGGCAAGAATAGACTCTCAGGCATGAGTAGCCAAGTGGAAGATGATGAAGCGATGATTGAGGCAGTGCCTTACTAGAACTCTCTCAACAAAGGGGAAACCATCCACCTTTGAAGATACAGCTAAACTCCATGTAGAATTACATAGAATCTAACTAAAGAAACTATAGAGTTATATGGGCGCTATTTATACATAGACAGGAATAGATGAGAATCTATTCCCTTCTGGGATATCGGAATACTGCTTGCCAAAAGAGTGGCAAGGAATGGAAAGTGTCCTTAAATGGAATACCGTAATTGATGGCATGCATAGCCTATAGAGAAAAGGGAAGGGCTGTGCATGGGAATTCTCCCACAGGTGTGGGAAGACTCCTAAAGGATCAAAAGAGGATATATGAGATCTATTAGGCAAAAGAAGGCAATACCTGATTGGGCGGATGCAGTGTGGAGCGGGAAGGGTAATCAGGTAACTAACTATAACTGTGGAATAGATTAAATATATCCAAAAGAGATTAGCAAAAATAAATAAAGGAAGTCTAATCAAACCAGAAAGGGAAAGAGTTCTTGTGCCAAGTCACATACTTATACAACTCCTGGGTGTCCCAAGTGAACCACTCCTTATTTCCTGGGGAAACTGTTACGATCTCTGACAGAGATTATCTCGGTCATCGGATGGACTGTTATTGTACGACTTGTTGGTTATGGATGGGGAATGGATACGACATTGATGAACTGGATCCCCCACCTGAAGAGGAGCCGGCTTGGCCACAAGTCAATGAGTGGATGTGACTGTGGGTGGAAAGTCGAACGACGGACCCTTTATTTTTCTCCTTGATACCCAAAAGCTGAGTTCCTTTCTCCACCTCAGTATTGGGGACACTTTTAGGTCGTTGATCTCCTTCAGATCTTCCTTCAACGACCTCTCCATTGATGTACCATTACTTCGGCTCTCCTGATGGAGGCCTCATTGTGCTATCCTTTTACCAGTATGTCAGGCATCACCGGTCTCATTTCATTTCCCACTATATCGGACTACCCCATTCCTTGCCTCATG
>JBBPJU010000930.1:0-15769 GCA_038088875.1 Austroboletus festivus
ACACTTCAAAACTAAACAAACCCAATCTTACATAATGATGGAATATGAACCAAGAGCCTGTCCACCTATAGGAAAAACCCAAAATCTGACTTCAGAAACTTGTCTTAAACTCTTAGGAAATGTCAGGGATGAAGCAATTGCCACAATCACCAATGCCCAACAATTCTCCCACATGTTCCCAAAGTTTAAACCTTGGAAGAAAGGAGATAAAGTTTGGCTGTCTGTCATATCCCATGCAACTCTGCTTCTCCAGTTGCAACTCCTTAGCAACTCTGGTGCAATTTCCCTTTATCTCATAGATATCTGATCTGGACTTGTATTCATTATATTTCCTTGTCATCTCTGATTATATACACTTCTGGTTATCCTCTGTACCCATACCAATGATTGCTAAGAGGCATTGCCTCAAGGCAATGCTCCAGTATAACTCCACCTCCAACTCCACAGTTCCCTTAGTAATCCATCTCCATGTATATATAAACTCCATACTTCCAACTGGTAGCTCAGCTGGAATATCAACTTACATTTGACTTACTTTATCCTCTGATACTCAATATACTCAACTCCTGTCTCACTCCTTCACACTCCTTCACTCTGACTGAGCTAGACAACCCTTGTCCTGCTCATCTCCCTTTGCTCTGAGTCTTGACAGCTCTACTCCAATTCTCCAGCCATATTCTGATCCCTCTGAAATTCAGAATATTGGACTTAGTGTAAGGGCACACCACATAAGGTGAAGCCAAGTCCTGTTTGACCACCCATAACTCTGGACCTCCAGAGTTACCATCAGAGTATGTCATAGCTAGTTTAACACTATCAAACAAAAACCTTAAAACTGCCCATCCATCTAAGAAACTTGGTCCAAAAAGGGAAGGGCCCTTCCTCATTACTAAAGTCCTATCACCTGTGATGTACCAATTGAAATTACCCCTGATCTGGAAAATCCATAATGTCTTCCATGCTTCCCTCCTTTCCCCATTTGTCCAAAATAATGAATATGGGATCACCAAAACCTCACCTCCTCTAGAGATCATAGGTGATGAAGAAAAGTATGAGATCACACAAATTCTCAATCACAGAGGACACCCAAAATGAAGATTGTATTTAGTCCAATGGAAAGGGTACTCTACCTCAGAAAATACTTAGGAGCCAGAAAACAACTTCACCCATGCTGATGAGACATTAACTGCATATAAAAGAAAACACAAATTATGACCGATGAAAAACAACCTACTATCTGCTATGACTTCTATTAATTCTTACTAAAAGACAACAAACCCACAAAATACTCTTATCACTTCTCTTCTATTTCCATTTTCATCCCAAAATGAAAAAGACACTATGATCAACAACATATTCAAACCCACAAGTGCTACTGTTGAATCTATTATTGCCCATATCACAATCGTTACTAGCCCACCATTCCCTTCCCTTCCTTCTCATCAATCATTCTCTCCCATTTCTCTTACCATATGGATGGCCTCCTCTCCCTGTCTTAATCACCTTAAAGTTCATCATTTAAATTTCTTTTGAACTCTATTCCAATGATATCAATCTCTCCTCTCACACCTCCATTTTCTTCTTCATATATGTCCCTTATTTTCACCCTGGTCAAAGACATATTCAATCTCCAGATCCTTTCCCCCTCCTTTAGGAGAATTGCTTATGCTGCTATTCTGGATGACCCTCAAGGCCAAGCACTATTAGAGGCCAACCTTGAGCTGAGGAAATTATCCTCTCTCATCCTCCTGATCAAAATCTATCACAGCTATGTCACCACTTGCCTCCTCATCAAAGAGAATGGAGTGGAGAACCTTACTGAGGTGATTGCAGAAAATCTCCACACTGCAGGAGCTCAAACCCTCGACACCCTACACTTCTGTGAACTTGCTCTCTTCCTCAAATGACTCCCTGCCTCCACCTTCTTTGGAAAACTATATCCAGTCTACCTCCAACTACCCAGAAATATGGGACAGTGAGGATTTAATGACATCAAGCTTGCAAAACAGTTTGCCTTCCTTAATGGCAGCAGTTTCCCATTTGAGACTGAGGCAATTAAATGGACTAGCAGAGAATTGGGAGATCGCTCGGAATGAGAGAATCTTTTTCCCATCCTGATTCATCTCTCACAGCCTCTTATGAAGGTTAAGGTCTCTGAAACTACAGAAAGAGCCAAAGGAGATAACAACGAGACTCTTAGAGAACCCCCTCTCCCAACAACTCCATCTCCCAACTCCATCTCCTCTCCTAAACAACCAAGATGACCTCCAGTCTCTTGATCCAACAACCCCAGAAATGTCTCCCCAACTTCGCCTACCCTCTCTTAAGTCTACCAATGCTATCAATGTGAAAGTCCCGACCATCTCAGACCATCGTGCCCCCACTACACCTGCCCCTATTGTCAAGAGGACACACCAGGACACCCCCAATATCTATGCCCCAGTTGCAACACAAGTGGATCTAACTAGCTGAATAATGGATTGGGATGAAGTGGATGAAGTCCATTGACCTTATCAACAGGGAAATGTCACACACCACGTCAATTTCCCCAGGAGGGCAACCCCTTTTCCTTCTGAAAGGGACAGGCCTTGACTCAATGCCAACATCACCACTACTGCATATAGAGGAAACCTAGACATGAGGCATCAGTTCTGAAATGGAGAGGCTGAAGAAGCTACCTGGGAGGGAGATCCCCAGCAGGAACTAGTCCCTGGATGGTGGAACATCCAAGCCCCACCAGTCTTCCTTGAAGAGACTGAACCTGTGCCAGAGTGGCCCATGGATTCTACATAAATGTGACACATCCATGCCCTTATCTTAGATCAGTATGGACTTTATTTTGTTTATTGTTGGACTACTATTTCCTTTTCAATCGCACCCTTATACTGGTGCAATCATCACCTTCTCCCATCCATGCTTATCTATGTACTCCCCTTAGCCTTATAGATAGTCTCCCCTCACCCATAACCACTTCTTGTTATGCTGGACAAGTGTGACACCTAGTCTGAGTGATACCACAGTGTGCACTCAATAGTAGCACGAAGACTAATAGAAATCCTGGTAAAGGTTCGCTGCAGTGACTCTTTCACACTGAGGAAACTAGACACCATACTTGTGATTGCATAGATCTAGCTAAGATTACAAGTACGAATGGCTACCGTATTTATAGTGATCCCCTAAGGTATAGATCCCTATTGTGGAAAGGAAGAGGCACTGCAGATCGAGATCCACAAGTGCTACACCTCACATGAGGCAAGAAAAGAGGTAGTCCAAAGATAAGGTAAATGAAAAGAGGGCATTGATGCCCAACATACTGGGTACGAGGAATGAAAGGGAAAACAATGAGGCTTCCATGAGGAAAGCTGAAGTAAAGGTATATCAATGGAGAGGTCATTGATAGAAGATCTAAAGGAGATCAACAACCTAAAGTGTCCCCAATACTGAGGCGGAAATAGAAACTCAGCTTTTGGATATCAAAGAGGAAGAAATAAGGGGTCCGTCATCCACTTTCAGCCCACTACTCCATCCACTCATCAGCCTGCAGACAGGCTGATTCCTCCTCCAACGGTGGGTCCAATTTGTCAACATCATATCCATTTCCCATCCATAACCAACACGTTGTACAACAGCAATCCTTCCTATGTCTGAGGTAATCTCTGTCAGAGATTGTAACATTACCTCCGTTGTATGGCTGAAACCCTGATTCATGCCATAGATCTGTCCTCGTTCTCCGACCCTGGGGATCAGGGGTGGTCTGGACATCTGTGAGGACTGTGTCCCAGAGCAGGGTGTTGGCAGTGGGGGCAGATGTAGGATCGGCAGCTCTTGATGGTATGGTCGGTGGCCTTGCAGAATCTGCAGTGAAGGCCGGGATAAGGCTGTCAAGGTACCAGCTGTCTAGCAGGGATTGGTGCATTGGAGATGTGCTCCTGAAGAGGGGGGTGGATGGGAAGGAAGAGTTGGTTGGTGCATTCGTCATCTGAAGGCTCGACGGAAGAAGGTGTAATGGAACGAGGATTTGCTCTGCTAGGGCCATGGCACGGGAGTGGGGGGACCCAGTTAGGCATGATAATCACATGAGCGAAATTCCCAGAGCAAGCTCTGACAATACTTTGACTATATCTTCCAGAGTGATATCCTCAGAGTCTAATAAACTGGGGCTGGTCCTAGAAGATTCGTTTGACGAAATTAATGAAAGGGATGGCTGGGAGGGAGCCGATGGTTCTGTCGAAGTTGAGGTGGTGGAGGGTATCCAGGACATGCTCGATTGACTCTTCAAGGGCATTGATAGCATTGTTGGGAAAGTCGGGTGATGTGGCTGCCACATTGTGGACCACAGCAAGGCTTCGGTAGGAGAAGATGGTCGTGAGGAGGGGGAAAGGGAACCATAGATCATTGTGGTTGAGGAGATGTTCAAGAGTGGCGGGTGTATCAAGGAAGAGGGCATAGAGTCGACAACATTCAAAAATTGGAAGGGTATCTATAATATAAATGTCTGAAACGGAAGCAAGGTAAACGTTCATATTGACGGGGAAAGAAGTGGGGATGATAGAATTATAGAGATAAGGGTGACTGGCGCAAAGGGGATCAATGTGGGTTTGATCTGAGTATGCCACGATGAAGTCACCAAGGGGAGGTATGATAAGGGCAGTAAGTGATCAAACAGAAGAAGGCGTGTTCTTCTTGGTGAGTTTGACAGAAATGGATGCAGCGACCAGGTACAAAAATAGAGAGATGGGAGAATTGGCGAAGTTTCTTTTTCTTTTGTCTGTTTAGTTTGTGAGAAGTAAGGGTGAAGCGATAGAAGTTGAGTCGGGTGGTGGGTTGTCTGGAATGCATGATTAGAGGGAGTGGATGTTTTTATTGTCTTTTAGGATAGAGTTCGCATTGGTGAAGTTTCTTTCTGATTCCCAGGTGTTTTCTGAAGATGGATATCCTTTCCAGTGGACAAGATATTGGCAGCGAGCAGAGGGGCCTCTGTGTGCTATTATCTGATTGATTTTGTATTCTTCTTCATTATCTATCTCCATTGGGGGAGGTGAGGTAAACGGAGTTCTGTACTCTTCCATCTGGGTGAATGGGGAAAGAAGGGAGGTGTGGAATATGTCATGGGTCTTCCAGGTGAGTGGTAGCTTTAGTTGATATGTGAGTGGGAAAAGAACCTTAATAATTTCGAAGGGTCCTTCTCTTCTGAAGGCAAGCTTTTGGGAGATATACAGAATTTTTAGGTTTTTATTTGATAACCAAACTTTATCTCCTATTTTCCACGGTTTAAAGTTTGATCGGGTTTTCTTCGTCATGGCTTGTTGCGATAAGATAAGGGCCACTTTAGCTTCTTCTCTGGTGTTTTCTAGGGTTTTCAGTCAGTTTTCTGTGGCGGGGAGGAAGGTTTTTCTAAGTGGGGGATAGGAGCGTGGTTCATAGCCCATTATGATGGCGAAGGGGGTTTGTTTGGTGGTGGAATGAATGGTGGAGTTGTGGTGGAATTTGGCAATTGGGAGAAGGTCTGCCCATTTGTTGGGTTAATTGGTGCAGAAGATTCATAGATAGTTCTCCAATTCCTGGTTGACATGTTCGGTTTCTCCATCAGTTTGGGGGTGATAGGCAGTGGATAGGGCAACATCGTATTCTAGAAGTCGGGCGAGTTCTCTGGCAAATGCAGAGGTGAATTGAGGGCCTCTGTTGGAGATACATTTGTCGTGGAGTCCAAATCTTTTGAATACGTGATGGAAGAAGAGGAAGGCTATGCCCTCTGCGGATACCGTTTTGTTAGTTGGGATGAAAATTACCCCCCGAGTAAGCCCATGGTCAACCACGACCAGAATGCTATCAGATCCATTGCTCAGGGGTAGGTCGGTGATTAGGTCCATAGAGATGTGTTGGAACGGTTGGGATGCTGTGGTGGGGATAGGAGATAGCGGTGGGAGGTTTGGATGGGTAATGACTTTGTTTGCTTGACAGATGGGGCATCCAGCAATGAAGCGGCAGACAAAGGAAGACATACCAGGCCACCAGTAGTCTTTACTGAGGGTTTGGATGGTTTTATATTGGCTGCTGTGTCCCCCGGCGAGGGAGTGGTGGAGGGAGTGGACTAGTGGATGGCGGGCAGGTTCTAGGATGTAGAGGTGATGTTAATAATATAGTTTTCCATTTTCAAAAGACCAATCAGTGGATGAGGAGCTAGGGAGGGGGAGAGTGACTCCATCATCGAGGTGTTGTAGAGCTCATAATACAAGGGATTCGGTTGAGATAGAGATGGTTAGTTTTTCTTGAAGTGCTAGGTCGATTTTCCTACAAAACAAGTCATCGGGTAATAAGAGAAGGTCAGTGTTATCTGAAACAACCTAAAAGAGTTGTATCATCAGTCTAACCACCAGAGCCTCAACCACTACCGGAGTGAAGGGATGTAGAGAAAAGACCCAGTTTCAAGGGTTCTTTAGTAGTCACTCTTAGAGGGGAATCTCCAAGACTTCAGAACTGGGGAGCCAGCTCTGTGATCCTGGGCTTTATATACTACCCTACTGTATGTACATGTTTGGTCTAGCCATAACAGGAACAACCAATAGGAATATTCTAAAGTTTTAAGGAATTTGTGTATTCCTATGAATCTAAGATATATTCAGTAAAATATATATAAAAGGAATATGGTGCCACTTGTGGCAGCCAATTATAATGGTTTCTTAATAAAACCTATGCATGCCAGTGCAAGGGTGTACATATACCCTGTACCCTTCTAGAGTCAAGGTAAGTCATAGATAAGACGGATCATATCCATCAATAGGGTTAGATCCTAAATATGAAATAAAAGGAAATTAAAAGCATATGTTTACCAGCAGGTATAGATAAGAACTTCAAAGTAGAAGCCTGTGGTAATTGAATACTTGAGGTTCATGCATGTTCAACATGTGTCTTTAATGAGGTGAGAAGCAACCAGTGCTTCTGTGAAATGGATGTGGCAGCATGCTGCACACATGAGGCATAAATATGCATTTGGTGCATGTTTCAGGGTTCAAAGGAGATCTATTGAAGATCCTCCGATGTCTAGGTTTCTATAAATAGAAAGTACTTCCCACGAATGCAGAAAAGCACTAAGTTCAATAGTGATAGGGATTGACTAGCAATCCTTCTAGTGTCTTGTAGGCGTCAAGCCTAGATGTCTTCAATAAACTATCATGCAGATCACATGACTTGCCATGTGACTGGTGTCATGATGTCATAAGCACGTGATCTAGAAGTCATGTGACCATCATAAAGTCGAAATAAAAGTAGAGTCGTAACATTGTCTGTGGTGGTAGAAGGAAGATCTTTCCGTGATAGAGCGTCAGCTGGGGATAAATCTTTCCCAGGTACATGGTGGAAAGTTAGGT
Source organism: Austroboletus festivus (assembly GCA_038088875.1). NCBI lineage: Eukaryota > Fungi > Basidiomycota > Agaricomycetes > Boletales > Boletaceae > Austroboletus > Austroboletus festivus. The sequence goes on from JBBPJU010000930.1 coordinate 7,368, forward strand.
CGTAATCTTGTAGGAATAATTGCCAGCGGGCATGTTGTCTTGTGAGTTTCTGAGGTTCCTTAAAATAAAGTAGGTTTTTATGGTCGGTGAGAATGGTTACTTGGTTTTCTGTTCCTCGTAGATAATGTCTCCAATCTTCCAGGGCATGGATTACTCCTAATAACTTTTTGTCATAGATGTCATAGTTTCATTCTGTGGGAGATAATGTTGATGATCTGTAAGCACAGGGGTGGAGGTCTCCATTACTATCTTTTTGCATGAGGATTTCTCCAGTTGCTCTGAGGGAGACATCAGTCATGACATAGAAAGGTTTCCTTTGATCAGGGATAGCTAGGACTGGACAGCTGAGGAAATGTTTCTTGAGGGTGAGAAAGGCATCGTTTTCCTTGTTTGTCCATTGCCAGGGTTGGTTCTTCATGGTAAGTGCTATTAGGGGTCGACAAATGTCAGAAAATCCGGGGATGAATTTCCTATAGAAGTTGCAAAATCCTAAGAAGGATCTTGTTTCTTTTACAGTGGTGGGTGGTAGCCATCCTTCTATAGCTTTTAGTTTAGTGGGGTCCATGGATAGTTCGTCTTCGGAGATGATCATCTCAGATAGTCTACTTTTGATGCGTCGAATGTGCATTTCTCCAGTTTGAGGTATAGTTCGTGTTCCATCATCCTCTGGAGTACCTTCTGGGTTCACTCGTCTTGTAGTTCTTGAGAGGGGGAATGAATGAGGAGGTTATCCATGTATATGATGAGCCATCCCTGAGCGATGTAATCAGCGAAGATATCATCCATTAAGGCTTGGAACATTGCTGGTGAGTTGCATAGACCAAAGAACATGACCGTTGGTTCGAATAGTCCAAATGGGGTGATGAAGGCAGCTTTCCATCTGTCTTCCAGTCTGATGAGAACATTGTTATACCCCCATCTTACATCCATCTTGGTGAACACCTTGGATCCTTTTACTTTGTCCACTAGATCTGATATGAGGGGAAGGGGATAGGTATTTTTTACTGTATGAAAGTTGAGATATTGATAGTCCTGGCAGGATCGAAGTTTCCTATCTTTCTTATCTACAAAAAAGAAAGGGGATGCTTGGGGGGATTGAGAAGGTCATATTTTTCCTGCAGCAAGTTGTTCGTCTAGGAACTTCCTACACACTTTGCTTTCCATGGGGTTAAGGGGGTAGTTTTTAGCTTGTTTCGGAGTGAAGGAGTCGTTCAGGTTGATTTGGTGGTCGTAGGGTCGAGATGGGGGAATTTTATAGGTTGCTGCTTTGAAAAATACTTTTTCATACTTCTGGAATTTTCTTAGGAGTTTTACTTCTTTCTTTTCCTCATTGATTGCTAGCTCAGTTGATATGGTGGTTTTCCTGATTTCTTCAAAGTCTTCATTGTCTCTGCTGTGTTGTATTACCACTTTCTCATTTGGGTGGGTAAGATCACATGAGAGGTATTTGACTAGATATCATTGTGGTTTGGTGTCGTCTTTCTTTACATGGGTTCTTTCTGGGATAGATAGTTGTCCGGTGGCCCAGTTTATGTCAGGGTTTACCTGTTTCAACCAGGTCATTCCGAGTATGACATCCGTCTTTCCACACCCTATGATGAGGAAAGTTCATTTTTCTTTTCTTCCTCCTGTTTTTATTTCCATCATTGTTTTATAGCGTATCTCTCCACTGGCATTCTTTGTTCTGTCGGCGTTTTTGGCATTTCTTGGTTGTCATAGTCATTCCAAGGGGAGTCCATGTCTCTTGGCAAATGATAAGTCTATGAAGCAGTTGGTTGCTCCACAGTCTACTAGGGCTCAGGATTTGATTGTGGTTCTTCCGTCTAGGTCATGTATGAGAATTGGGATTTGAATTGCATTGGGATCTTTGGATACTAATACAGATGGAAGTCTAGGGAGTCATGACACAATAGCGTGCCCCCTCTTTAAAAACCCTTTACTTTGGCAATACGAGTGATCATTTCTTTGGAAAATGTAGACTGGACTTCCATCTTGGCAACTGTTTCTTCTTTTCCTTCATCATCTACTTCCATCGGTGTATAGTCTTCATCATACACCTGTTTCAATACTCGGAGAAGATCATCCTGATTAACCTTCTTTTCGCTAGTGAGTTTCTTTACATATTCATCAGCTACTCCAACTGGTTCCTCTTTCACTTCTCTAATTTTCTCTTGGAATTTTCCTTGTGTTCCTCAGCTATCCTTTTGTCCCTGATTCTGACCCTGAGGACAATCCCTTGGGTGCTTTCTTGTGGAACAGCCGATGCAATGACATATGAAACACCTGTTTTCTCTGATATGTTTGGCTTTTTCTACAGGTGTAAGTCTGATGGCATCCATGTCCATGGCATTCGGATCACAGCTTCTTCCATTGTTGTTTCCTCCTCCGGAGTATGAGAGGCAGTTTCCTCTAAGGTCCCTTTCTCTTTTGATTTGCCTCATCCTAGTGAAGGACTTGTCGATCCAAGACTTCAACATATCGGGTTCTCCTTGAAGTACTATGGGGAAGAAGATGTCAAAGTTTAGTCCTTTGACAAACCATTCACACAATGCCCCTTCACTTTTCTCCTTAGCATTGGCAGCTTCCAGTTGGAAGTCTTGGATATACTCTTGGAGGTTCGTCATGGTGGATGGTCCTCATTTCATATGCATCTGGGTGAGTTTTCTTCGGCTGTCCTTGTGTGATTCTTCCGATACAAAGGAGTTTGAAAAGTCAATGGTGAAATTCTCCCACTTATATTTCTTCTTCTCTTCTTCAGTTTTGCTGTCTTGGGAGACATACCATCCTTTGGCATATATCCTTTCTCTTCCCTTACTCATCTTGTTCAGGGTGGTGAAGATCTTCTTCTGTTCCATGTCATAAGTATCTTCGTTTAATGTGAAGAATGCGGTCATGGATAAAATCCACCATCTGGTGTCTTCAGCCTTTCCTGAGAAGTCCGCAGGGCATCCTGCTTGGAGTTCTTTTGTAGACATTTCTTTCTTGGGCTCTTTCTTAGGTGGTGCTGGTATTCCGAGGGTAAAGTCTTGATCTTCTGTGTTAAGGTCTACCTAAATCGGTTCTGGGGTGGATGGTCTGCTTTCGTGAGACTCTGGCTCTCTTCTCGAAGTATCTGCAGATACAGGTGGTAGTTCAACAGGTATAGGAGATGGACTCCTTTGGGCGAAGACAGTCTCAATAGTAGGGATTGAAGGGACGGGTTCTGACGCAGAAGGACGCCTATGTGTTGGCTGTCGACTGGTGAGGGGTGGATAAGATGTCCCAGGAGTTCTGCTTCTTCTGAGGATGCGAAGATGTCAAGTAGGAACTGGGGAGTTTCTGATGGCCTCAGCTTGGTCGTCTTGTGGGTGGGAGTCCAAGTCGAAGTCCACCGGTGGTCTGAATCTTCTGGACAAAATCTTGCCTGTTGGTGGGTACCCTTCTTGATGTAACAAGGGGTGATAGTTCAGCTAGATCTAATGTTATGCTGGACAAGCATGACACCTAGTCTGAGTGATACCACAGCATATACTCAATAGTAGCATGAAGACTAATAAAAATCCTGGTAAAGGTTTGCTACAGTGACTCTTTCACACTGAGGAAACTAGACACCACACTTGTGATTGTGTAGATCTAGCTGAGATTACAAGTATGAATGGCTACTGTATTTATAATGATCCCCTAAGATATAGATCCCTATTGTGAAAAGGAAGAGGCACTGCAGATCGAGATCCACAAGTGCTACACCTCACATGAGGCAAGGAAAGAGGTAGTCCAAAGATAAGGTAAATGAAAAGAGGGCATTAATGCCCAACATACTGGGTACGAGAAATGGAAGGGAAAACAATGAGGCTTTCATGAGGAAAGCCAAAGTAAAGGTACATCAATGGAGAGATCGTTGATAGAAGATCTAAAGGAGATCAACAACCTAAAGTGTCCCCAATACTGAGGCGGAAATAGGAACTCAGCTTTTGGATATCAAAGAGGAAGAAATAAGGGGTCCATCATCCATTTTCAGCCCACTACTCCATCCACTCATCAGCCTGTGGCCAGGCTGGTTCCTCCTCCAATGGTGGGTCCAATTTGTCAACATCATATCCATTTCCCATTCATAACCAACACGTCATACAACAGCAATCCTTCCTATGTCTGAGGTAATCTCTGTCAGAGATTGTAACACTTCTTATAATTATAGTTGTTCTTCCCTATCACTATAAATATGACTGCCCTGTACAATAGTCTCCCTAACTAGATCTATGTTTAATCTAGGTAGTATTTGGTTCAATGGTTGCCCCTTAAGTGAAGGTCATTGCAAGACATATCAAAACCTTACTGGACTTCTATCAGTCTCCTATCTACTACTGAGTGACAGCTAGAACTTAGGTGAATCTTTATGTCTTGGATCTATATCTGTAGATTGTGTCACACCACCCTTATTTGGCCCCACTTCTACCCTTACCTGGAGGTGTCTTCTTTGTTTCCTTCATAAATGGTTTTTGATTGTGGTCAACCTCTGGTCTACTAAGAAGGTAATTTTCCACATTTTACCCTTTTTGTCTCATTCTCTTGATCCAACTCACTATTTCACTGATCACCTCCACATCTCCCACATCCAACCTACTATCTTTACTAGCAAACATGAACTGATAATAGCACTCTATCTTGACATACCTGATTTACCAGAATTTACCCTAACAAAGACAACTGTTAACCTTCCAGTCTCTATATGATATACCCTGAAATGTTTCTGATCCATTCAGGTTATATCAGTCACCTCACCTGCTCTATTTTGGTCTTACTGCAGAAATTGGTAAATATGATTCTTGTCATTTGCTTTTTTAAATACTGGAATTTCTATTGACCCACCTTCTGCTTGAGGTTATAAGCAAACATGGTAGCTCCACACTTTTGATTTCCTAGATCATCTCTGAACATTTGAATTTGTGGTTCTTGATAAACCAACCTGATTCTCTGACCCTGATCCTCAAGGAACTTACCATTCAGATTTCTAGACCTCTGGGATTCTATTTGACACTTCCATAAACAAGTTTTATTCTGCCATCCACCAAGTTTCTAATTCAGATCCCTAAGAAATTTATATTTCAGACTTTCAATCCTCTTGAGTATTATTTGACATCTTATTTTGATTTTCCTACATTGAAGAAGACACACCACCTGTCAACTGTTCTTGCTTCTTTAATCAACATTCCTATCTGAAATTTCTTGACTTCTGAACTTCTTGAAAATTTTCTAGACTTCATTTTAATTTCAATCAGTATAAAACATTTTTCTTTGAGTTCAACATCTCTTCAATTGTTTTCTCCCGAAACCACCATGTCCCAGTATAGTCACAGCTCAAGCACTTTATCTCCATTAGTCTTTGCCCCTTTGGATCAAGAACTCACATTACCTCTTGAATCAGTTCCAGTGGACCTTAAGCTAGACTCGCCACCCCCTCCCTATGGAATTGACATCCCTTGTTATCCACATCTTGAGTCCTTTGATCAGCCCATCACACCAGTCTATATCCCTCCTCTTGCTCTTCATTTATCAGATGAACCAACCACCTTAGAAATCATCACTTGTATTTCACAGTACCTCTAGGACCCAGCTCTCATTTGAGCTCTGAATTTCTTTTGGGATTTATCCTCTCCTATGGCTTCACTCCAGTGTGCTTTCATCCAAAGCATTCAAGTACTCTCTGACCTTGAAGCACAGAGTTCTCATCAACATGCCTACCATTCTTCTGGTACTTGCATTTCTGGCATTCTTCATCTGTTCTCTTCTGGTCAGCATCTTTACCTTCAGAATATCCATCTAGCCATTACCACTGACCTTATTCATGCACTCCATCAAATGGAAGCTCTGGAATTTCTCAAAGAAGTAAATCAGTTTTTATGCAGTCATGCTGAGGCAAGGAACTATCTGTTCCTCTTTGCTCATTCTCATCCTTGCTATCTTGACTGTTTCACTGAAGAACCTCTTGAGGAGGAGATCTATTCCATCCTGATCTTACCTGAACATTAAAACCATTCTGGGATTATCTTTGCTGGTGCTTCAGAATCTACTAAGAGGATAATGTTATGATTTGTTCCTAGAACTCAGCTGAGTACTATATGAACTACTCTTTCTCCTTCATGCTTATTTCTTTAACTGCTTATAACATTTCCTAGATAAGTCTACTTGCATTTTATATGGATATGCTCCATTTCTCCTATCTCATCTAGTCTTTGTCATTGACACTTACTTAATTACCCTTTGTTATAGACATTCCCATTGATCCAATTACTTGATGTATATTTATCATGGATGAGTCATTCCTTATCTCTTATCTTGGTTCAACCCTTGACCCTTCTGACTCATCCATTCCATTATTATCTTGGCTAATATATTCTTCTGCTTATCAGTGACTCAGCCCTTTGATCTCTGATCACCTTCTGCTCTTCTGGCTGAGTTAGCTCTTCTTTGATGATCTACTGTATTCCTAGACATTCTGATGACTCATTATTCTGACTTATCATCAGTACCCTTTACCCTGTTCCCTTTCTTGTCTTGCACTGCCACTTCTCTTAATCACTATATATAGTGGCTCTATCTGTACAGTAGTTCCCCATCTTAGACCTTCCTTCATAATATCTTCATTATCATTGCCATGACATCACAGTCACACCCTGTACTCCATCTACCTTGAATCCATTATAGTTTGCCTCCTTCATTGTGTTACAATTTATTTCTTCTTTACACATAACTGCTATATTGACTCTAGCCCTTCATTTCCACTTGAGTAATCCCATTGGGATAAGCCCAATTTGTCTTCAGGCTGAGTCATATCTCCTTATTCATGTTTACTCATTTATACTTAGTAATCAGCCTGATTACTCAGCAACTATTTATTATCATGAGTCATTTTGTTATCTTCTGACTCATCAATTCTTCTTCAATATTCTATTATATTCTATATGACTCACATATGGACAGCCCCATTTCCATTCAAGGCAGTGTCTCATGCACTGCTTCTTATTCTCAAACACTATATAAGTCTGTCTGTTTGCTGCCATGTACTTTAATCTAGTTCTCCCTTATATATTCACCTTCTTCATGATTGTCCTCTGTAAGACTCTGAAGTGTTCTCTTTCACTCTGCCTCCCTGACCCTAGTCTTCATCCTACTCAGAGTGGATACTTTATCTCTTGATCTTTTCGAGTGTTCACTAGACAACACTCTTTATTGACCATCAGTTCTTTGAAAGCAAGGGCTATACTTGGACCTACCTGGTTCAAGCATACAGGCTCCAAGGTCTCAACCATGACCCCCTCATGCTGACCAAAATCATTCAACCTTAGTATATATAAGCTGCATGCGCTTGGTGATTATAGTGCATATATTCATATGTTCAGAACATCTGACTCATACTCGACACAACTAGTATGTTTTTGTTCTTGACTCTATTTCCAGCAAGTCATATTTTCTAGGGGGAACATGAGCATCGGATTGTGAAAACGAGGTACACATGCATGAGCTGCAAGGAGTTTGTATGACAGCTGGTTAGGATTGAATGATGACAAGCAAGAATACATCGAATCTGCAAATCGAGACCAAGAACTGGTAGTTCCCTAGATAACATCCCAAATGTTTCCAACAAGCACTACAATATTGGAAAGTCTCAGCACTAACTGATTGATATTGACTACTTTATCTGCAGGAATTCAGATGACTCAGCTGTCAAGATATGTACACATTTTTCTTATTATTCTGGCTGTGGACAAATGAATCAACAGGACTTCTCTCCCAAGCTCAAGCAACATCTTCTTTCCCACATTAGAGCAATGCATATGGACATATCAGAGCCAAATGATCAGGACTCACTAGAAGTGACAGCTGATCAAGTAGTGATCAAGGGTGGTTGCATGTATTAGCACAACGTACTTTGGGTCAACTATACCACATATGATGTTTGCCATGGCCAAGACACATTCAATCCCAACAATGATCACTGCAATTTCATGATATTAATACACAGAGAGGGCTAGGAGGTAAAGTAGTACTTCTGTTATGTGCGAATTATAGGGATCTATCATGCCAATGTGCAATACATTGGTCCAGGATTCAGAGACTACAATGCTCATCAGCTCAACTTTCTACATGTATGATGGTTTGAAGACTCACATCCAGAACACTGCAATGAGCTTGAACTTGAAACTATGCAGTTCACTCTGATGAACAGTGAAGATGCCTTTGGGTTTATTGATCCTGCAGAGGTATTGCATGGATGTCATCTCATTCCAGTCTTTGCGGAAGGACGATTGTGGCTGGATGGCAAGAGATTCTCATGTTTAGCAAAAGACTCTGATGATTGAAGGTACTATTATATCAACAGGTATTTCAGGCTCACTCCAATACTTGCTGATATTTGACATTCATTG
>JBBPJU010000931.1:0-15759 GCA_038088875.1 Austroboletus festivus
GGTCTCTTTCCCGGTGAGGATGAACGAATCGATGACTTCGGTGCGACAGACGAGGAAGACGAGGACGAAGACGATGATTTAGACGAGGACGAAGAAGATTCCAGCTGGTACGGCGAGGTGTTCAGCTACGGCACCGGGAGCGAGGAAGAACCTTACCAGGGTACCTATGTATACCCGCAGTGGGAACCACCCTGTGTCGTTGTTGACGAGGACGACTACCTTTTCGACCAGCTCGATGAAGGCGACCTCGATTGTCTCCGGCGTGGCGCTACCATTGGGATGCTTCATGAGCACGACATGGAGTATAGGCACAACGAAGGGCTCATTGTTCGCGACGAGGTCTACAACCGTATTTATCTCGGATGGAATATCCGCCTCAGCGCCGACGATGAAAACGGGGAAGTATACATGCAATTTATCTTGGACGATATGCGATCGCACCCGGAGAGATGGAGTATTATTGAAGACGACGATGGAAGTTTCGATGCTCACCTGTTGGTTCCCGAGGAGGATGTTCTCGAGTACCAGGACACGGACTCGGATAACTATATGGAGGCTGACATTGAGCTGGACTAAACATGTTCCATGTACGCCGTTCACGGGCTATTTCCCTTCTTTGTAAGGATCAACTAGATGTAATTGTAAGCCAATCTGGTGCAACTGCTGTCTCTCATTCATTTGTTGGTATTGACCCATGTGTATGGCAACCAGAAAATGGCTAGAAGCTAGGCACAATTAATATCAGGGTATCTGGGAATTACAACGGTGCATGGACAGACTACATAAAAGGTTCCATTGCGGTTGATAATTCCGTGTTGCTTTGCGGAGGCGCACTCAGGCTGTGCTAAATATCCGACGTCCTGCTCACTCCTCAGCGGCCCCGACCTGCGTATGGGTGCGCTCCACGGCAGATTCATCTATAGCAGACTCAAGTGAATTCCCTTCCTCCGCTCCAGTTGCTAACGTGATAGAAATAGACCGAGGGCGGAGGAAAAAGGGTGGTTGAACCAAATTGTTGAACATGAACTAAATACAGTCGTCTAACGTGAGCAGCAGGCGCACGACGCACGACCGATTCACGTACTGTTCCATAGCTAACCAGAGAAACACCAGTGAGCACTGGAACGAACACCATCTGTCAATGACTTACACCAAGAGTGAGAACCCGAACACTTGGACGAGCGATAGGGGAAACAGAAGCCGTTCCCAGCCGAGGACGAGGCTGATGAGCCAGATGGAGAGCGTGCGACAGGTGTCTGTCAAGCTCCGCACCGTCGCACTCACGTGTCGGGTGATCGCGAGACTAAAGTAGTTGTAGAGTGCGATGCTGATGGCGATGGCGACCACGGACCAGAGGATGGTGGAGTTGTTGATCGTCTGATACCAGCCTCTGGAAAGGTCAAAGTAAGGGGAGCGAGAGGAGAGGGATGATTGGGTCATGAGCGGCACGAGGAGGAGGATCGTCAGGGCGCCAAAGAGGCCTTCGAATGCGACGATCACGAGAGGGGCGATGCTCCAGTGGGTCATAATCTTTTCTTCCACGACGAATTGGATTGCGGTGCTATGGGAGGCGGGTAAGGAAGCAGTGGGACGAGATCATGAACAGGTATTACAAGATTTGAGCAAATAAGATAAAGAAGACGCCTGTTTAAAGACGTTGTCAAGTAGAAAGGGGCCCGACGAGGTGGGTGGCCGTACCAATGAGTGCCTTGGCCAGATCAGTTTCGTGAGCCGGATCTGGGGCCGTACCGGTAGCATGAGCTCTTAGCAAATTCAGCGCATCTCCAATATTATCTTTGATGAGAGAACCACTGTAACCAACGAGGCACACGCCAGCCACAACGGTGAGCAGGGAGAACCATCTAATGCGAGTCAGAAAGGGCAGCGTTGAAAGGCAAAGAACGGACTGGTATAACCAGAGACGGTGACGAAGGAAAATCACGCTGAAGATACCGACGAAAAGGACGAGGGAACCACGGGTCATTTGATAGATGGAGACGGGGGTGTACAAGAGGCCGATACTCATAAGCTGTATGTTGACCCACCAGAAGAGGGTTGGATAAGTCGAATGGAAGTCGATGGAAAGAGAGAACGGACCGTGGTGCCGGTCAAATCACAAGCGGCAGGGAACCACAGGAGGAGCAATTTCCATCCTCGCAGCTCCTGCGAAGGCTTTGAACTGACGTGCTCCTCTTGCTCTGAGTTGGAGGGAAGAAACACGGGTGCACGGCTGTTTCTCGTGCTCAGCCATGTGTATAAAATGGGAAGAAAGCCTATGATGTCAATGAGAGCCCAGCAAGAGCATAACATTCAAACCGTACGAACAAAGCATCTGCCCGACTAGAAAAAGGTCAGTGATAGGCTAATGGGTATTACAAACAGGTGGACAAAACATTTGAAGCGTCTGCCAGACGGGTTGTTCGTAGAGAACATGGTTGTGAGGGTCCGGGTCGGTACAGTTCTCGACGCATTGCATATCCTGGTGAAAAGATAAAGCACCGTCGTAAACAAGAAAAAAATTGACGTTGGCTGACCTGCCATTTAGACCAGAGCGAGTTGCTGGAGCCCTATGGAGAGGTCGTTGCATGAGCATATAAAAAAAGAGCGCACTTACGGTGATAATCATGCCAGCAAGGAGAAACGGAATGTACAGCGACGAGCGAGTCATGGTTATGGCTTTGCACTATAGTTGTCTCCGCTGGGCCTTCACGACGCTGCAAGAAACGAACGGACGCACTCAACCTGGACCAAGTTCGGGAACCGAACAAAGGCGGTAAAAGCACTAGCCCCTGCCTGTTTAATTTTCCGCCCGCTTAAGGTGTCGTCTGTTTTGTTGCCTGATCTCCAAGCGCCTTTCAGTCTCCGATATCGTGTTCTGACAAGTGAGTGCATTATTACTTTACCTATGTACAGTGCTCATGTTATCCCAAGTTCTAACCTCACCACTCAGGCCTCAGGGGCCGATGATTTACGTAACTACATAAACCATCTTGTCCTAGTACTAGGCTAGGACATTTTGAAAGGCCACGAGAGACAACGCGACCAAGCTGCTTCAATCAAGTTTTGACGCTATATACGACATGTCCTTGGTAATCTGTTCACTGTTGACTGCGAGCCTATTGCTGCGATTTGGTCGCTTTTCGTCCACGGGCTTACAACTAACAAGAGACACCAGTGAGTCATTTATAAAATAGAGGGTAAGTAAGGGTCAGGTTGAGGTGGTCTCCCAAGCTTCCAGCGGTCAAGGACTCACGTCTTCCCCACAGGCAAACCGGAGTCTGAGCAAGATAACGAATCGTTAGCGTGATCATTTGCCGTATTATTGACGTTGACATGTAAATAGCCTATCAGGAAATTCGTCCGCTTCCTTTTGCTTTATCTTGCCGAGATAACACGGCGGTTCATCAAAAAGGGTCAATTTCCCCCGCTAGTGACCGTAAACCCCGCCCACCTGCAACCGAACGATGCGTCTCTCCATGCCAGGTGCGTTCGACCTTGTTCGGCCGTCTACCTGGGCACTAGAACCAGAAGAAACGACGTTTGCGAACCATGGATGGAGTAACAAGGACATGGACCCCGTTCCGCCTCGCCTAAGGACCTGGACGTGAGTCAAGTGTCAGTGTTGTGGCGTCTGCCGAATTTATCCCCCCGTCATAGGACATGGAACTATGTGTGTACTTTGCGTGCCTGACGTCCTTCAGTTCGCTCATGTTCTGTCGAGGCATGTTACTGGCTGTCGGACGCGACGAACCTCGCCGTCTGGGAGTTGGCTGGTTCCATGCTGGCCATTGGCTTGTCTTGGTACATTTTGTTTGCGTCGTATGTTGGGGAAGTACTCACATGTTTTAAAGGCGCCAGGCTCTTCCATGCATTGCGTTGGGCTATGTCATCATTTCCGTGGTCATGGTGCTCAACGGGACGATCGGCGCCCGACTGCACGTCCCGTTTCCTGTCTTGAACAGGTCGTCGTTTGGCTTTTGGTTTAGCTATTTCACGGTGTTCAGTCGCATCGTTCTTTCCATGTTTTGGTTTGGGATTCAGGTAATGAATTTCATGGTTTCCAGTTTATCCCAGCTCTACTGATGTCGGTCAGTCGTACAGTGGGTCACAGTGTGTATATCAGGCAAGGTGAGGTCATTGTATGTTCATGCGCGAACTTATATATCCCTTCCAGATGATTAAAGCTATCTGGCCGTCTATTGCAAGGATGCCAAACCATCTGCCTCCAAGTGCAAGCATCACGAGCTCAGGTAGTTTATCCCGAGGGTAGACTCTATTGTGCATTTGTTCACTTTTCATTAGGTCTCCTGTGCTACTTCATCTATTGGCTGATCCAGTTTCCGTTCATGCTTCTCTCTCCGCATAGAGTTAGGTATCTATTCTTGATCAAAGGCGTGATCGTCCCCATAGCATGGCTAGCGATGGTCATCTGGGCGTTCGTTCGAGTTCCACCCTCTACCGGGCTTTTCGCCCAACATGCCACCGCAACTGGGGCGCTGTTTTCTTGGGGCTGGTTGACCGCGTTGAATGGCGCACTGGGCATATACTCTAGCTTGTCTGTCAACATCCCAGACTTTACTGTGAGACTTTTTTTCTGGATGCGACTACGCGCATTGAAACTGTACCATCCCAGCGGTACGCAAAGGATGAGAAAGCGTAATCAACCTGATTAGTGGAGGGATCCATACTAACGAAACATCCGACAGCCAATACGTGCAGCCTTTGATCATCCCCATTGTATTCATACTCTGTAGTTTTGCTGGCATTGCAGTCACAAGTGCCGGGATCCAGTTGTATGGGGAGGTTCTCTGGAATCCTTTACTCCTCATCGACAAGTGGGATAACCGTGCTGCTGCCTTCTTTGCTTCTTTTGCCTTTGCTCTTGCAACCGTCGGGACGAATATCAGCGCTAATTCTCTTTCCGCTGGGAATGATATGACAGCTTTGTTGCCCAAGGTAGGCCCTCTGTCAATAGTATACTAACCGTCGGCTTTCTGACTGAATCTGCAGTATATCAACATCAGACGTGGGCAAATCATTTGCGCATTCATTGGAGGCTGGGCGCTGTGTCCTTGGGAGATTCTGGCCAAGTGAGTTGGCCGTATTGAATGGGCTCCTGATTGACTGTGGCACGGAATAGCGCCGAGAGGTTCCTGAGTTTCATGAACGGCTATACCATATTCTTGGGTCCATTCGCAGGGATCATGATCACAGATGTGTGTATTCTATGTGGAAGGGGTGACAAATTTTTGTCTGACTACCGTTCCGCAGTTTTGGTTGGTTCACAGAGGTAAGGTGGACGTGCCTGCAATGTATGATCCGAACGGGCGATACCGGTATACTTGTGGAGTCGTCAGTTCCGAGTCATTTTCTCATGTCGCCGTTGTGTCTAACGTGCCCAAAGAACTGGCGGGCTGCCCTTGCCATGATCGTCGCGGTGGTGCCAACGTTTCCAGGACTCGTCAACTCCATCAACCCGGCTATCAAGGTAGGCAATGCAAGCCACCTATTTGACATTGCTTGGATGTACGGCGTAAGTTCCGACACGTTTTCCAGTCGTGTGCACTTTGATCTACTGACCCGGATCTATGATAGTTTGTGATATCGGGGGCGGTGTACTATGTCACCTCGATATGGTTCCCGGCGCGCGAGACGTATGTAGACAAACTTATTTCGGCAGACGACGAGGACATGGATGCCGAGCATGGGAGCGGCTCCCCGACGGAGGATCTTGGGAAGCGAGACGTCAAAGGGCTCGCCACTGTTCCTATGTAGACGGCTAGTCAATTGAATACGATACGATATGGCACGTCATTAGCGCGGTATTGACAAGAGGATCGTAGACCGCCGATTTATTCATGATGTGGATGTTCAGCTTGAATGAGGTCCGAACGCTTGTCATGACGAGTGGTGGTGTAGGTCGAAGCTGGTCTTTGTAGTTGTTTACGTAGCAAGTCGAGGCGGTTGGGGACGACTTCCCTCGCTCGACTCGACTCTTCTCAACCCGCACTCATCCATACCGCTGCAAAGTCTCCATTAACTTGGTAGAATCAGCATCAACACCAGCGTCTTCGACATCATCCATCATCATATTAGCCTTAGATATCGAAAAATATCAACCTCTATCCCTTTGCTCAAAGTCGTCTTGAAACGCATTTAACAAACCACGCATGCAGGAAGCAGAGGAGCAAGGTATATCCTCATTTGCGTCGTCTGGCAGATTCTGGAGCGCTCATAATACATACTTGAAGATACATGTCGAATATGCAGCGCACCCGGCGAGCCTGGACAACCACTCTTTTACCCTTGTAAATGCTCAGGTACTATCCGGTACATACATCAAGACTGGTCAGTCTAACCTTCGTACTCCTCTCCGAGACTCGTCTCTCATGCATTTCCACAGTTTGACAACATGGCTATCCCACAGCAAGAAGAAAACGTGCGATGTCTGCAAGCATCCCTATTCATTCACGAAAGGTCAGCTCGCCCTCTAAAGGTCCAGTATCTCGATATCTGACCTGCAGATGTAGTTTATGCCACTGACATGCCCAGTTCATTACCGCCTCTATTACTCATCCGCCGACTAGCACAGCAAGCATTTTTTGCCTCCCTTTTCGGAATCCGGTTCATCCTCATAGGCGTTATTTGGTTGGCATTACTCCCTTGGATCACTATCTGGACGTGGAGGGTCTATTTCGCGATGGGAGAGTCAACGTACGTCTCCTTAAAATGTCTCCTTATTTCATGGTATGAACGATTTCCCAGCGCTTGGTGGATAAGTGGTCGCGAGAGACCTGCGGACGTTCGGCCCATCGGACTCGTCCACGCTTGGACCGTCAGCAATGAGACCGCTTCTTCCCTGAAGAATGTGACAATCCCACAGCGCTTCGCTTCTCGTGTCTTCTGGCAGACCCTGTCCTCCGACATATTCGCTGGACAAATTATTGCATCATTGATCGTACTGGTTTTCGTGGCCATTTTCCTTCTTCGCGAGTGGATATCACAGAATGCACGGCCCGGTGTCTTCGAAGATGATGACATCGCAGGGGTTCCAGCCCAAGATCCTCCCCCCGTTGCTATTGTCCAACCAATTGTCCCAAACCAACCTATGCAAGAAGCGAACGCTCGCGTAGTTGTTCCGCCGAGACCAGAACCACTTGAAGAACTTGACCTGCAGATTGATGCAATTCGTCGAGGGTTACCGTTCCCTCGCCGTCCTCGCCGTCCTATCCCACCAAATGCTGTTCGCGTTGAGGCCTTGCGACGGCAACTCGCCGACTTGGAACGTCTAGAGGCGATCCGCGATCCCGTCCGTCAACCACAATATCCTGGCCTCGAACCTTATTTGTATCCACCCCCGTTGATGGCTACACAGGAAGACATAATTGACATACCACTGCAGGACGATGGTAAGGGAAAGGAAAAGGAGGATGATACAGCATCTGTGCCTTCGGCGTCGGATGTTAGGCGGCGTGTACGCAGGCGATTCAACGATGGTGATCGCGACGATAACAGGGAACATCTTGCAGAGGCTAGCTCCTCCTCTTTCAGCTCTCCGGGTTTTACTTCGTCATCGTCTACTCCGGAACCGACTCTGGGTCGTTCGACTGCATCTGACTCTACTCCGTTCGAGTTCACCTTCAGGGCTCTGTCGAGCACAAGTTCGGAACCAGATGTCCGAGAACCAGTTCCCGAGCTACCGGCGCGTTCCTTGGTTGCATTGCAGACAGCCATGATGTCAGGTACACCGATCGCTGACGACGTGCCCCGTCGTCGATCAATCGTGTTTGTCCCCGACGTCCCCTCTCAGGCTCCATCCCCACGTCTTCCGACACCACCCCAAGAAGACGGAATCAATGTCCGACTGTCACACGACCTGTCATCATCTGTCTCTTCGGATCCCAGTTTCATACAGGTGTCGATGTTGAGCGATTCGCTCATCACCGAAGATAGTTTGGCAACGTCCTCAGAGCAGCTTACGTCACAGAGTATCTTCAGCCAGCCATCGGGGGCGCTGTCAATGGATGCATCGAGTTCCTCCGCTGGGAATATGGACAGAAGAAAGAGGATGAGAGAAGAAATGGAAGAAGAATATGATCATTACTTCCGCGACCCCGGACCCGCCACGCTCAATCCCGCTGATCATGAGGATGAGGTTACAAATGTACCTCAAGAAATCCCCGATGAGCCTAAGGAGCAACTACTACCACCACCACCACCACCACCACCACCAGAAGTGGTTCCGGACGACGAAGATGATTCGGAGGACGATGAGGCACAGGACGGTATATTCTGGGATGCGGATGCAGACCTCGATGAGGAGGAAGAGGACGATGTGGACGCTGTGGACATCGGAAATCTGAACATTCCTAATAGACCTGGCGCAGAGGCGCAACCACAACCCCAAGTACCGGCTCAGCAGTTAAACGAGGCCATGGATGATTTGGAGGCTGGCGTCGAGGATGACATGGAGGGGGCACTTGAAGGTAAGCCTAGGTTGCATTAGGTGAGTCCGGGAAACTCAATTTACGGCAGCTATCGGGCTTCGAGGTCCGATATTCGGGGTCGTGCAAAATGTTGGTTATGGTTATTTCTGGTTTCGTTTCGCTCTGATGTGTTTATAGGTGATCTTGATGATCTTTGTTCTTGATACTGCCATCGGTTTCGGAATATGGCTTCCATTTACCCTCGGAAAAACAGTTGCGCTTTTATCCGTGCGTAGTAAGGATGCAGACTGTTATGTAGCTCCTAACGTGTTTGTTCCTTCAGTTGGATCCTCAAAGGGCTCTGTATATCTTGCATCTCCCTATCCTAGGGATGCGTATCGTCACAGATCCCTTCGTCGATTTTTTCACTCTCATCCTTGGTCACTTTCTCTTCCCATTCTTCCGCAAAACATCGAAGTTCTTCCTCTCGAGCATGCTTGGCCTTGTCTCTTGCTTCGCCAGCAATTCCCTCTCACGGTCGACAACTTCCACGGAGTCGCATGAATTAACTTCGTGGCTGGTATGTTACGTTCACCGACTCAAGCACCATTTTCATTAAATCACATTTCAGGCCTCGAAGAGAACAAAATTGTCTTCGCTCGTATCGCTATGGGTACAATCGCAGTCTGAAGAAACTCCGCCCGGTCTTTCGCAGAGAATAAACGACTTTTTTGAGAGTAACTCAACTGTTGCACAGCTCCTTGAGCCTCACTTCGCTTATGTCGGCCGTGAAGTTCGATCCTTTACAAGTCAGTTCCAACAGTCGTGGATCCGCTTAGCCTTGGGCAACGGGAGCTCTGAACGTACATTTGCCGTTTTATTGGGCTACGCGGTCGTCGGTACGATCTTGGCACTCTACTTGAATGTGTTCACAGTAGGCAATGCGAGAACGGCCGGAAGAGCGGTCAGGAATGCGGTTCGGCAACAACTCTTGGTAATAAAGGTATGTTCACCGGTCTTCTCAAGATGAGGTGAAGTGACGGGACGTAGGTGGCCATGTTCATCGTTATTGAGCTAATCGTCTTCCCACTCGGATGTGGAATCGTGCTTGACGGTTGCACCATTTGGGTGTTCCCGGAGGCTTCGCTCGAGTCGAGGATAGCGTTTTTCACGCAAGCGCCCTTGACGGCGATGTTCTATCATTGGGTCGCAGGAACCATGTTCATGTACGTCAAATAACTCGTTTTGATCCTCGGGATGCTGACCCGTTCGCGCTAGGTACCAGTTTGCAGTCCTGTTAGGGGGCTGCAGAAACATCATGCGCCCGGGTGCAATGTGGTTTATCAAGGATCCTCAGGATCAGAATTATCATCCTATCCGCGACATCTTGGACAGGCCCACCTTTACTCAATTCCGTAAACTCCTCATCAGCGCATTCATGTACGCAATGGTCGTCGCTTGTGGTGTTGGAAGCCTTGCCATCCTGCTTTTCGTTGGAAACCGATCTATATTCCCGATCCGTTGGAAGACCCGGTACGTCGCATATTCTGGTGGTCAGGTTGGAGTCGCTTACGTAGGATTGATCCACAGGGAGCCACTTTCCGAAGTTCCGATTGATCTTCTGTTCCTGCAGATTGTGCTGCCATACACGATGCGCTATTTAAGACCGCGCAAAATTATTTACCGGGTGGCCGTTCACGTGTGGAAGTTTTTAGCCGCGAGGCTGCGACTAACCTCGTACATGTTTGGTGATCGGCACCAGGAGGAAGAATCTTCGCAAGTGTACAAGACGTGGCTAGCTTTCTTCCGGAGGTCTGTGAGGGATAACGTGGAAATGACAGTAACGCGAGATGGTAACTTCCGGCGAGTGCCTGCGAGCGATAATATTGCCCTCCCCAGAGATATGCGTGCCACTGTCGAAGTCCAGGAAGACGGTACTCCGCTGAATGATAGGGCGGCGGCGTTGATCGCTTCCCAGAATGCGGAGGCAGTAAAGGCGAAACGTGATGCCAAGGACGACTATATCGTAGTGTACTTCCCTCCGCGCTTCCGCACGAGGATCATTGGCTTTGTGACGGCAGTGTGGACGATCATGGCATTTGTCGCGGCCGTGTCCATTGCCATTCCAGTTCAAGTCGGCCGACACTTTTTTGCGCTTATCTCGTCGTCGTCGGTTCACGACGGCTATTCCTTTCTCGCTGGGTCCTACATTCTCTGGGCATGTTATTTAATCGGGAGGGCGGCCGAAAGTATGGATAGACGGCGACAGCGTGTCAGGAGGGACGGACCTCGGGCCGATTTTGCGGTATATTTTGCCAAGCAGAGTCTTCTCTGGGTTGCCAAGATGGTATACATGGCCGTTTTCTTCGGCGTTGTCATTCCGATCCTACTCGGTCTCGTCGTGGACTTGTACATTGTCCTCCCGATCCGGCTAACGCTCTATCCGTCGATGGTGCCGACTATCCGGTTGGTCGATATGTGGTCTCTCGGGCTCGTGTACTGTAAGATCGTCATACGCCTGCGTCGGAGATTACAGCTGCCGCGAAGACAGAATGATGCGCTACACGTGGTGTGTATCCGTTAATCATTGCTTGACGCGCCACGGGCTAACATTACCTTGCTATTCATAGCTGCTAAGCAACGGATGGGCAAACCCCAATCCTCGTCACGCGACCAAGGAGCTCATCCTCCCGTTGCTTGTGGGTCTTCTTGCAATGTTACTCCTACCAGCGGGTGTGGTGTACGTCCTCCGGGGGTTATTACACATTGCCCTAAGCAAAAAGTTCCTGCGTCAGTCTTTAACTCATGATTGAATCGGATCGCTGTCCTTACACCCACTCCAGTTTTACACGTCTATCCAGGCATATTCGCCTTGGTGGGCTTGTTTCGCGTTGTTGTTTCTTTCATGTCGGTTCTTTCTGCGTGGTCGCAGTCGATCCGGGACAAGGAGTTCTTGGTCGAGATGCGGTTACAGAATCTCGAGACGGAGGGCCGGTCAGAGCAGATTAAGGATGACCGAAGAACGCAGACGGAGTTGGGCGCAGGTGCCATTCGCGCGCAGAGAGTAGCAGCAGTAGAGCATCGGTAGCGATGATGACACGACATATATGGATGTGTACATATATATCAATTCTGAACGAGGTAACCTTCGCATCCGGGGGTGTCATTGGAACTTGGTCACAAGAAGGTTGTGTTGTGATCTTTTAGAATTCTGCAACGTTTGTTTGTTTGTGCGGTCTATGCTATATCCTGCGGGCGTATGATGTACATGTTCCACCCGCCCGCACGTGTTGGTGGAGAAGATGTTTAACCAGATGGAGATGTTTTTTCCCTTGCTACCAGTGGACCCTTTGTTCCCGTCCCTACTCGGGAGCAGAAACGAATAGATTGGCCAGTGCATAATATTCCGCGATGGTATCGTACCTCCATAGTCGCACCGCGATTGCAGCCCCACGAATGCCCCGCGCCACCCGCGGCCCGTAGAAAAACATCATCTGAGGCCGAACGCGGCCTGACGGCCCAGCGCCCGGCGAATGCTCCGATCATAGGTGACGGGGGTCTCTAAACGTGCGCGAAAATCCCCAAGTGTGCGACTCAATGCAATGACATGATACGACACTACTCCATAATACCACGCACCTGTACAAACTTTGATTTTCGGCCTTTTGCTTGGGATCGATGACGCGTGTGAAATGAGCAATATTAGCATCCGTTGGCGCTTTACCAATGTCCGGGATTCGTGCGCGTGCGTTCCCGCGCATATGAGCGTGTGTAAGGAGGACAGATTAAAGATGAGGGAAGGAAAGGAGGCAGAAATGCGATGGTCGCATTCCGGCCGATTCGGGCGTGGTGTGTTGCCGTAGGTACATGAATTCGTACTAGCAGCGTTGGAATGAGTCATGTAGAGTACGTACCTTGGACCCTCGTTCACAAGGGGTTCATTCCATTGCTGGACCCACGCACGAATAAGATGGTTCAGTGACGGTGCATTGAGACGGGCTCTGTTAGCAACAAGGCCCCCGCCGTCGCCCCACAACACCCTCGTCGTCATCGTACAGCAATGTCGAGCAGAAACGTCCGTTGCAGCACACGCACACACGCACTCACCCAGAAAATCTCACGGTAGAATAAAATATAAAAAATTAGGCTGCGAGAGAATGAGGTCATGTTGGAGAACTGAAGTGAGACAATGTTCACTTGGTCTTACCGTGGGTCCAGGCCTCAGGATACCGACAGCCTGGTTTTTTTTTTTTTAACAACTCGAACAGCGCATTGTCAAAAGCCAAGCACCTCTGACGGCAGTTGCGTTGACCGGATACTTCGGGCTTGAGCGGGCTTGAACGGGCATCGTGGGATCTCTGTGGAGGTGAGGTCCATTGAGACGAAACATGTTGCACCTTCGAAACCGGGCTGAAATTTTAAGTTCATCTCTCTGTTTTGCAAAAACGTGCCTTCTCCCGCGAGGGGCGAAGAGCGTAGTGAGCAATGCAAGGAAGAATCCGAGTTTGTTTCAGTAGCATCGGGCAGTGCTAGCGCGGTAAGGAATTTGAGGCTTCCTTCTCCGTTTATGGAAACTGTCCACTCGAGTTTCAAAGGGCCTGTTCTCTCGAGAATAGACGGAGCGCGCACATGCACAAAAAGAGTGAAAGAAACAGGGGCACGAGCTATCGGTAATTCGACGATAGGGGCGGGAGCATTTGACGGAAGTTGGTCACCAGACTGCAATGGAGGGCGGTGGTTGGCGGCCCGAAACAGGGACATGCCATCTTGGGCTTGACGGGCGCCTGATCATGTTGACATTGGCATTCGTGAGCAGATCAAGATTGACACGTAGTCGAGGGGAAGAAAAAAGGGAAGGATGGCGCTGAGGGATTTTTTGGATGCGTTGCATACGCTACCACCGCAATTGTCAGCGTCTGGGGCGCCGATTACGAGGGTGAGACAGATTACATTCGAGGCGATGCAGAACCCCTGTGACGCGGAACCATGGACTAGGTGCAAAAAGTCAAGTGATGCAACGTGTGGGGAGGTTAAGGGCATGAAAGCGAGTTCGAGTTCGCGCATCACTGATAAGTTCGTCTTTCAAACGCTTCCATACGCTCATTGTAATGTTGTCGATAAGATAAGAAAGGAAGGTTGAAAGAGACGCACACAAACTTCAAACTCCACATGCACATACCCTGTAACCTCCATGGACATCTTGATCGGCGTTCAATGATGCAGTGATATTCTTCCGTAAAAAAAAATAGGTTGGTTTGGTCATCTTCTTAGAGTGCCTGGACTCACCGCAAGAGAGAAAGACCCTTGTTTATCGCCATGACAAAATAAAACCCTGTGGCGTTTCCTTTCGGCAAAGGTAAAGGACATCTACTGTGATCTCGGCCCCTGTGCTGACAGTTGACAGCGCATGGCACACAGTACACAAAAGGAGAGCGAACCCTTAAGCTTTGATGGGCGAAGTCAAGGTGAGTGCACCACGTGGTTACTGAACATCTGCAGTCGGCTTTTGCGGACCCCACCTCACCACTTCGCATCGCGCTAAAAACGCGACGGGGACGATGGAGACCCCGAAGAAAGCCGCGCGAGTAACGATCGTGACACCATCGAGGTGGTTCCCACTGTGGGATACCCGCCCACTACTATGCCGGAAATTTGGCTCCGAGTTAGTGGAGAGAGCGAACGTAGGCAGCGATACCCGAGACCGAGAAAGCGTCAATCAACAACTGGATATCAGAAAGACGTGAACGATCGAGGTGTTTGGGGACCAAGGACGGCTGCTGACAACCGTGACCCAACTAGGCGAACAATGAAAGTGCTGCGCGAGTAAAGGCATTGCTGTAAGGAAGACCGAGTGAAATACTGACTGCGCACCGGAAGCATGAAAGAAGACGTTACCGAGCAGGGAGCAAGGGTATGCTATCGGACCGAAACACGAAAAAATATATTGAGGGCTATGTCTCCGAGGGAAAAATGAAAGTATGGAATTTCTATCAGAACGTCTTGAAACCGAGAATGTACGTGACCATTCAGTCACAGAAAGCGACATGAACGGAGGATCGAAGAAGCACTCGTCAGCGATGAGGATACAGTTCGGCAAACGTAGTCACCGGCGAGTTGAAAATTAGGGGGCAGGCTAGTCCGTCCATGAATAGCACGGAGACTTGGTCCATACTATGCTATGAATTGCTAACCGGTGCTCAGTCAACGTTCGCATTCACACTGCGAATACAGAAGATACCAACATAGCCACCGTGTGGGCAGTGAGTGACGCCACCAGCCGCTAGACCTGCCTTTTTTGAACATTGAACAAGGCCTTAAACGTGCGTGCTGTTCAATATTGACCAAGGCCCGGCTTGAATGATTATACCGCCTTTAATTGATAGGGAGGCATTGCCGGGGCCATTCAATCTCGAGATCGTTACGTGCTATCAGGGTTCTGTAGATCACTTAAGCCAAAGAGCCCATTACGAGTCTCATCGGCAGCAGTCAAAGTAGTTCTCCGGCCTGTGTGGAAGAAGCACAAGCATGACCGTCAGTTGCCGCGCTCGGTCGGTATTCGTTTATACTGAAGTGTACCCAGGACCTCACGTATTGTTATATTCACATGACCGAGTACGATCTCAAAATAATCGACACGATCGATAGCCTCGAGTACATCTCCGGTGAGATGTCCGATGACGGTGAGTAGCTTAACTCATCAACCCCTTCGAACGGTCATAGTTGGTGTGAAAACTTTAATATTGTCTGCAGATCTCGACATCCCCGCACATATGGTCCCACCGAACCCTGATGACTCCGACAGTACGTCTATGATATTTGCGCAGGCCGGACTCCCGCTTACGCAGTGGACGAATGTCTTCAGTCCTCCCCTCACAGGTTCACCCCTCTTATCCGTATGGTAATCCCACAAGCATCAAGCACCCGGCGGCACGACCGAGGCCTCCATATGACCCTACTTCTCGAGCCCTGTTCGAAGACATGGGCTATGGCGGTGGTGGAGTCAATGGTGCGTTACGCTGGAAGGACCTCGCCTTGGAGCAGCTACTCCCTATTGACGAAGAAAAGGAGGAGATGAAGCGCGCGGCCGAGGCAAGGAAAATGGCCAATGGGGCAACTGGCCAGGCATATCATCACCCGCCACCACAAGCACAGGTGCCACATGAACAACCCCCAGCAGATGCAGCAGACCAAACCATGGAAGAGGAGGGAGAGGAGGAGGAAGAAGAGGAAGAAGAGGAAGAGGAGGAGGAGGAGGAGGAGGAGGAGGAAGAGGAGGAAGGGGAGGAGGAAGGGGAGGAGGAAGAGGAAGAAGACCAGGAAGGAGAGCATAGCG
>JBBPJU010000932.1:0-15751 GCA_038088875.1 Austroboletus festivus
TATCACCCCATCCTTGACTTCTGGGTTTTTTTTTTTTTTTTTTTTTTTTTAGATCCATGTTTAACGTCCCTAGGGCCTTTGGCCCTTTGGTGGATGGTGACAGGCAGGTGTATGTATGCAGTAGGTATTGTAGGTAAGTGGTCATTTGTCTGGTAGTGCAATCAATTAGGTAAGGTGAGGGTGGGGGCTCATTTGTGGTCTTGGGTAGGGTGGATTCTGGCGTTGGGGTGGTGTGAGCGTGGGGTGTGTGGGGTGGTGTGGTGTGAGTTTAGGTCCCCGAGGGGTCTGTTAGAGATGTGGTGAGCAGTGAGCTTTGGGGGAAGTGGATGTCACCAGGTGTCCTCCTGGGGGGGCTCCTAGGAGATGGATGTTGGCAGGTCAGGGGGTTAACCCTCTGGGTCCTCCAGGGGGGAGAGGTTGCCGAACATTGGTTTTAAGTGGTTGGTGTCGTGCATGTATTGTAGCAGTGGTTTGGTGCACTTGGGATCATGGAGGAGGACATTAATGTCTGATGCCTTGTCTTGTATGCTGGCACGGAGTCGGTATCTAGGCTCTCGGTAAGCAGGGCACTCGAGTAAGAAGTGAAATACTGTTTCTGTCCGCTGGGGGCAGTGTGGGCACTTGGGGGAGGGGGCCTTTGTTATGCGGGCGAGATGGGCATTCAGGGGGGCATGGCTGCTGCACATTTGGAAGAGCGCTGCGGCGTGGCATTTGGGTAGCTCTTTGATAAGTTTGAGGAATTGCCCGGATGGTAGGGAGGGGTCGATGCAATGCGCACGAGTTGCCCTTTCAGATTTGCCGAAGATGTGGTGTCCTAGGTTTCTTAGATGGGCCTTGATTTTTTGTTTTGCTGCCAATTTGCTTCATGGTAGAGTCCTGGGGCAGTTGCACCAGGGTCAGAGTTGTTTTGGGAGTAGGTGGGGGGGGGATGATGTTCTGCTTGCTGCTTCCTTTGCTAGCTTGTCTGCTTCTTCATTCCCTGGTATGCCCATGTGACCCGGTGTCCATCTCATCTCCACCCTCTGCTGGCTGTGCATGTCGAGGGCGGTTTTGAGGTTCTGGTGGAATTGGTGTATGAGGTATTGCGAGGGTCCTGGCTTTGGGTGGGTAGTTGCGGCGATGACTGCTTTGTTGTCCAGTGCAATGGAGACCGAGCCAGCCTTTGTATCATTGCATAAGAGTTCAGTGGCTAGCATGATGCCGACTGCCTCGCCCTCGAAGACTGTGTGGTCCTCTGTGCTGCCTAGGTGGTACTGGAGAGTGGAGATGGTGACTCCATTGCGACGTAGGACTGCCACCGCTCCAATCTTCCTGTCATGTCCTGATCCATTGGTGTAGATGCACATTTGGTCTGCTGCTTCAGCTGCCACATCCTGGAGGAGGGTGTCGGTGGGGTCAGACTTTGATACATTCTTGACTTGAGGTCTCCACTTGGGGTTGATGTTGGCAGGTTGTATGGTCTCAAATTGGCATGGGTCCAGAGGGAAGGCCTCCAATAGGCGATGTAAGGGGGACTTGTGGTGGATGCGCCCTCTGATGGCCTTCTTGACTGCTGTGTGGATGGGGTGGGTGTCTGGGAGGGTGGCGAATCAGAGCACGGCATGGGTGCAGTGGTGGCGGACGAGGACTGGTATAGATTGGAGGTTTGCATGAGCAAATAGGACATCAGTGGCAGTGGTGTGCATGCCACCTGTGATTTGTAGGGCTGCTAGTCGCTGCACTGTTTCTATCTTCTTTGCAAATCCCCAGGCACTCCAGCCTCCCTGCTTTCTTGCTCAGCTTTGGGTGAGTATTGGGGTGCCCCATACCTCTACTGCATACAGCATCTTTGGGATGGCTACCCCCTCATATAGCTTTTTGATGAGTCCAGCTCGTATGCCACGGGAAACTCGTGTGAGGTGGTTGCATGCTAGAGTGTACTTTGATCCTTTGGCGATGGCGTGGGCAGTATGTTCGTGGAACCACAGTTCATCGTCAATGATGACTCCAAGGAACTTGTATGTTTTGATGGGCTGGATGGTGTGGTCTCCAATTGTTATGGGTGCCTGCGGCACAGGTAAGGAGCGTCCTGGTCTGTCTGGATCTGGGGTTCTTCTGTGGGTGGTGCATATGAGTCCAGTCTTGTCAAGTTCAAACTCTGCATGGTGTGAGGTGCACCACTTGAGTGCCCCATTGGTTCCTTCCATCATCTCTCTGAGTTTTGTGTTAGCATCTTCGAAGGATGTGCCATGGGTGGCGAAGGCTGTGTTGTCTATGAATCCCAAGCTGAGACGGTCATGGAGGTGGCTGCCAATGCTGATAAGGTCTGCATTGTAGAAGAGGAAGGCAATTGGGGATAGCGGGCAGCCTTGATCAAGGCCTGCAGGGGTTAGAAGTGGTTCGGATGTGAAGTCGTCAAAGCAGAGGAAGGTGGTGTGATCACTTAGGCGGCATCAGTACCATTCTGTGTATTCTTGGGGAACTCCTCTTTTCTGCATGTTGTGGGGGAGCATTTCTGCTACCACACTGGGGAATGCTGCTTTGACGTCCAGGAATAGTAGTGTTACACTTGTACCAGGTAGGTCTAAGTGTAGCCCTTATATCCCTATTCAGGGAACAGAGGTGACAAGATAAAGGAAGGGCAAAGGTAAGTTCTGAAGGACGGACAGGAAATGGTGATGGACGGCAGGTAGGGAGAACATCACCAGAGCAGAGGGACAAGTGACAAACATTGTCATCAGTCGAGGAAGGCAGAGGATGCTGCCGGACATGGATAGGAAGATGGCTAAATGAAGGGGAGATCGGAGTACAGGATGGCCATCAGTAGTCGAGAAGAGGATGGTGATGTGACGACGGGGGAGATGACTGAGGAACATCACCGGAGTTCAGGATGAAGAGAGGCTTCAGCAAGTCGGAGATCAAGGAGGTTTGCTGAAGGGTCAAAGGTTTCTTGGGGAATGATCGTGGGATGTCAGGCAGACAACATAGAAACGCAAGATGGAAGATAGATTCAAAGAAGTAGAGAATACAGGAGGTATCAGGGAATCATGAGCTAGGGGTGATGGGGAATTATGAAGGGAGGTCTAAGATGGGGATCTACTGTACAAGAGGAACCACTATATGTAGTGATCAGGGAAGCAGCTGTGTAATACAAGAAAGGGAACAGGGCAAAGGGGACTGATGAATGAGTCAGAATGACGAGTCATCAGAATGTCTAAGAATGTGGTAGAACATCAAGGAAGTGCTGACTCAGCCAGAAGAATGGAAGGTGATCTGAGATTAAGGGCTGAGTCACTAATAAACCGGGAGAACAGATAAGCCAGGACAAATAATAGAATGGATGAGTCAGAAGGGTCAAGGGTTGAACCAAGATAAGAGATAAGGAATGACTCATCCATGACAAATATACATTGAGTAATCAGATCAAAGGGAAAGTCTATAACAAAGAGGAATCAGGTAAGCAAGAATAGCAAGGACTAGGTGAGTCAAGGAAACGGAGCATATCCACATAGAATGCAAGTAGACTTATCTAGGAAATGATGCAAGTAAGTCCAAGTAAAGGCGGTCAAGAAAAAGAGTAGTCTAGATGCTACTCAGCTATGCCCCAGGAATGAATCGTAACAAGTAGGGACACATATTTCTTCTTATTGTGTGCCCATGTGTTGTGAATGAACTTTGTTAGCAGCATGACTGAGTCAGTTGTTGAGTAGCCCAGGCGGCCCCCGAAGTGGTTGGCAGGTAGAAGGCCGTGTCGTTCTGCGATGTAGGATAGGTCCTCGGTGACACATGATGACAGGATCTTGGCCATGATGTCTAATAGTGCTATCGGGTGGTATGCTTTTGGTGCTGAGTAGTCCAGGCAGTTGGGCTTTTTGAGGACAATGGTGGAAGAGTGTTTCCATTGGGGGGGGTAGTAGTCGTGGGTGAATGTGGCTCTGAAGATCAGTGCAAGCAGGGGGACTAGCATCTTCTGGCAGTTTATGAATACAGCGTTGCCTATGCTGTTGGGTCCCGGGGCCTTGAATGGGGCAAGACATTTGATAGCTCTGTCTATTTGGTCATTGGTTATGTTGGTAAACAGTGCTGCTGGTTTTGGGTATTCGTAGTCAGTATTGTGTGGGTTTGCTGGTGGGCAGGGTTTGAAGAATGACTGGTAGAGGAGGTTGCTTTTTTCTGGATTGGTTTGGCATTCAGGCAGTGGATGGGTGGGCTGTTGTCTCAGTGAGGGAATGCACAAGACAATGTGGTCAGATGGTTCATCTATGAGGTATTTGTGTGCCTGCCATACATTGTGCATGTCAGACTTCTGGTGATGTCCTCTATACCTCTCATCCATCACTAGACCTCCCTTGTATTGGTCCCTAGGTGCTTCTCACTATTCGCCCTTGCTCTCACAGAGCTATCTGTCACACCTACTACTAGAACTTACCTTGCCCTTACTTCATCTCTAGCTCCTCCAAGGCTCTAGAAGGACTACACTTGGACCTACCCAGTTCAAGCATAACAGGTCATCTACAATCATGGCATTCATACCCAGGTGCAGTGCTTCAGGTTGGCTTCCCTTCATTCAGGTTAGCTCTCTTCAAGACACCTGCATGCTCAGCATATATACTCACCATTAATGCATTTATCAGGACTTTCTTTGTCATCTTGCCTTTCTCAGCCGAAATGAGACTAGATTTCCCAATTTCCTGCACCAGGGCCTGCAAAACAGGTAGGCAAAGCCAGTTCATTGATGCAGTGGTTGTGCCTGACTTAACAAGTTTTCTTACTTTCTCCAAATCCCTGCCTGGTGGTTTGGCTGCAGGTACAGAAGCTGAGGACTGGTGGTATTCTTGGTTCACTATTTTGTCAATGATAACCAAATCCCTAAAGTGATATTGGATGAGGCCAAGGAAGAGGTTATGCATCCTGTCAATGACAAAAAACTGTGTAGGATCCCAGTATGGAAGCCAAAGGAGTTCGGATCATCGCATGCTGCTCTTCTTGAATAATCTATCCTGTTCTTTCTTTGTCTCTGCATTCCACCATCTCTTTACAGCTTCTAGGTGTTCTTCATAGGTATGTAGCTTCCAAGTTTCATAAGAAAAATTGCCCTTGTCTGATTTGCACATCCAGCAAAGATGGCACAGATGTGCAGAAGTAGGCCCTGTGAAACCCCCAACTTTTTGCACTGCAGGTAAGTCATTTACTACCAGCGCGATAACGGATCATGACAATCTACCTTGCAGATGCAGGAATGTCTTTATAAACCATATCCCATCCTGCCATACAGATAGAAAGAAATCAACAAGAGGGCAGAGGAAGTGGTTGATCTTGTCCAGTGAAGGTTCCCGAGGGCCAGGGATGATCCCTACCATATAGAGATTTTCTGGTTTGTACTGAAGGCTCGGGGAAAGGTTCAATAAAGCCATGGCAATAGAACCGACTGACTTCCTCTTTCCAGCAGTCTTATTTCCTTGAGAATTGAACCAGTCAACTAAAAGACTCTATGCTAACCTAAGGTCACTTCGTTCCAGCCCATCCATGAATGGCTTGCTATCGGGATCTAATATCTCAGTGATCCCAGCTCCATCCTTTATGTCCCATAACTGATGCTTGTCATTTAGTCTAGTTCTGCATTCCATTGCAGCCTCCAGTCCCAGGTGGCTCAATAAACTAGCTAAGAAATCATTGTAGTCTTGCATGATAAATAGCCTGATTGGAATGGCTGCTCTGATATTACCATTCTTCTTTGTTTTTATCAGAAGCTGACCACAAGGCTTACTACCACAGTACTTCATGAAGGTGCAGTGCTGAGGGTAGATTACCACCTTCTTGAAGATTGGAGCATACATACAGGAGCATCTGACACAAGTGGCATATGTGCACATAGAAGGTTCAAGATTGAACTTTTTGTGCACTGAGCACAGATCGTGAGAAAGGTACTTTGTATCTGTCCTAGTCTCTATTATGGCATCAAAATGATGCTCCATGCTAATTGCTGTGTTCAACAACAAGTTCAAGAGACCCAGGGTGACATTACACCATGAGCGGGTGAGTTGACTGAAGACATTCAGAACCACCATGATAAGTAAACTCAACAGAATGAGGGGATTTGCGAGGCAAAGGTTGAGTTGGAACTTTGATTCTGTTAAATGCATATGTATATGTAAGACCGATGCATCAAAAAAGATATGTCCCACTGGTATCAATGATTTGTGCTGCATTTTCTTTCTGGAACATGTCTTCTGAACTCCTTGCCTCCAGCATTGTGACAATACTCTTAACTGCATCCAGAAAAACTTCCATATGGCCTGTCAATTCCTATTGCAATATTTCATTGATTTTATCTCCCTCTGTATCCAGCTGCCCGATCATGTCTAACTTCCCTTGAATCCATTTTAGTTGCTTGTCCAATGCTAACTGGGCTTTTTCTTGGCCTCCGCAAGTGCTCAGCCCTCCTATTATGTCTTGTATACTCTTTGCACAATGATGCATCTCATGATCAACCAAAAGAAGCATAGCGAATACTCCCTCAGCTCCCTTGGCTTCCTCAGGACCCTGCACAAAGCACCCTTCCTTGGTGGGTGTGGAGGATGGATGTTATGGAATGATGGAGGCGTTCCCCAATGCTGTACTCAGAGGAGCTAGATGCTCCATCTTTTTCTTTCCACAATAGGGGGCTAATGGATGTAGATGATGACTTCAGCTCAGAAGTTGCCTGGGGAGTGTTACGATGACACTTTTCCAAGCCTTCATTTCCTTATTTATCAAGACTTTCACATGGTCATGTGCTAGTCACATGCTTATGACTATGATCACGTGCACGGTCACATGATCTTCACAACTATTTAACCTCAAATCTTACTCTAAGCACTATGGATTGCTAGTCAATCCTTAATACTCAAGACTTAGTATTTTTCCGCTATCGTGGGAAATACTTACTATATTTATCTTAGAAGGGGGATCCCTCTAACGATCCCAATTATGCAAAGTCACAACATGTGTTGTACATGTGTTGTCCTCATTTATGCCTCATGTGTGCAGCATGCTGCCACATCCATTTCACAGAAGCATTGATTGCTTCACACCTCATTGAAGACGCATGTTGAACATGCACGAACCAGAAGTATTTAATTACCACAGGATTCTTATTCTGATCTTCTTATCTATACCTGCTGGTAAATGGACACCTTTAATTTCTTATTATATTTCATATTCCGGATCTAACCCTATTGGTGGATATGATCCGTCTTATCTATGACTCACCTTGACTCTAGATGGGTACAGGGTATATGCATTGCCTTGCACTGGTGTGCACAGGTTCTATTTCATATTTATTATCAAGCACTTATGATTGGCTGCCACAAGTGGCACCACTTTCATTTCCTTTTATTATATTGATATATCTTAAGATTCAAGGGTATTTACGAATACCGTAATACTTTAGAGTATTCCTATTGGGTGTTCCTGTTATGGTAGAACCAAACATGTACATACAGTAGAATAGTATATAAAGGCCCAGGAGCACTAGACTGGATCCCCAGTTTAGTGGTCTTGGAGATTTCCCTCAACTCCTTAAGACTCTAGCAAAGGCTAGCTGGACTTTACTCATTCTATGCTATTTAACTAAGAACTTCTTCCTTCTAATCTCTATAGCTTTATAGCTGATAGTACTGTAGCTCTGGTTGGTTGGTTAGATATACAACTCTCTATTGAGGTTGTTTCAGGGAGAGTCATTAGACTTATGGGAGACTTCCCCACCCTTGCCAGAGAATCAGGAGAACGTTCCCCCTAGGAATAAGAAGTGGTTTACATGGGACCTAGAGGAGGTAATGGACTTTTTCTGCCAACATGGGAACCCTTTCCCCTTCTGCTAGAGGAAGGGGGAGCTTCTTTTCCTTTTTCATTTCATCTTTAACTTTCTTAGTCTTTCTTCTTCATGGAGGGAATACCCCTGTAATGATCTAACCCCTTCAGTTATCCCTAGTTATCCAGCCACCTGTACCTACTCCACACAGCATCTGACAGCCGGATCTTACCTTCCTCACTTCCAATAGATCTTACAAATTCCCTCTTTTCTAGATTAGAGTTTGGTTCCCTTTCTGAACAGGAAAAGGGATCCATGCACAGCCCTTCCTTTTATATCCATAGGCCATGCATGTTGACACTTCCTTTGACTCTTTGGAATGCTTTTCCATTCCCCATTCTTAATCAAAAATGGCAGTATTTCCCTATCGAGATCTCATCTCGAAAGGGAATATTTTCCCACCTATTTCCCATTAGTATATAAGTGTCTATGTACATTACTCATACTCCTTAGTTAGATTCTACGCAATCTTATATGGAGTCTGCTGTATCTTGAAATAGTGGATGGTTTACCATTTCTTAAGAGATTCTAATGTGACAGGTTCTAGCTCTGCACCTTCTATTGTCCACCAAGTTCATCGGTGCTCGTCAAGCTATTCTTTCCATTTGTGTCCAATACGAACCACATCTCTCCAACTTCGACCGGCACGTCACATGGAGACTCGGACTTCACATCCTGCATTCTGTATCAATGGATATGTGAATGGCTGCTCTCCTAGCTGGGCTGGCACAGCCCTGTTATGCAGGGCAAGATTGGATATCCCTTGGGTAACTTCCTCGAGCTGTGAAGTAGGTAAAAAGAAGATAACTTCTTTAGTACTGTGATCATCTACATGAGTGCTGTTGGACTTCACGGTCATGGCCCATCCAATAGGAGTGAGTATTCTTGATGCATTCCACATATCCCCATCTTCCAGAGTTAACCTGAAGATCCCTTAAGCAACACTATCGGCATTGTCCTGTTCATTTGTACCAGGTGCTGACAGCTTGGATATGTTAGGTATGCATGGAATCAAGTGTCACAAAAAGCTTACCTGCATCGACAGAAGTGAGTAGGAAATATTTGCATGAACATCCTCTAAATATTAAACACAGATTTTATAGCTACATGCAGTACCTTGTATTTTTCACTGTGGTAGCCAAGTAGGTAAATGCCCTTGTTCTGTAGCATGTACCTTGTATTTTTCACCATGGTAGCCAAGTAGGTGAATGCCCTTGTTCTGTAGCATAGTGCCCTTATTCTGTATCATAGCAGCGTTATTCCGCCCTTGTAAACTATGATTACAGAACTTCCCATTTTCACACCCTGGTAACCAGGTGTATGTATCCGTTGTTCCCTATTGTATTTCAATCTCCTTTCTGCTATTTAAGCCTCATGAGTTGCATCTGTTGTACACAGTACCGACATACCACATACCACGATATCCTCATGGTAAAGCCCCAAGTAGTGTGTATTTTTTTGTCTGAATCTATTTACTTACTGATTGCCCTTGCTAGTATCGCCCTTCTTCAATGACCCCTTCTATCGCAATGCAAAAGCATTCTCTTTGTCAAAGGTCACACTATTAAATCTCCATTAGAGATGTGCGTTTCATGATACTCCCAGCCCAACCTTACTTCTCATTTTCTTTGTTTCCCACAGCAACCATTCTGGAGAATGGTGGAGGCCATATCGTCTCACTTGTTTGCAGTTGCCTTGCTTGGTCTCACTTTGAAAGCAGCAAGCTGGGGGCTTAATTCAATTGTTAGTGTGTTCTTAGGTCTGCACTGCCCTTGTGCCCCTTGATGAGTGCACTGATTGGACCAGTGGTCAGGACACTGAGGGGACCACTAAGTGGGCCACTTAATCAAATCCCTATACATATTGAAAATCTATGTATGAATAAGATGATGGCTCAAATGTAATGTATAGATGTTTCCTATATATTGCAATCAGACTCAACTTCTGTATTTACCTCATAATCAAAATTTGATGCCAAATAAACAACCGGAACATTATGCAGCATGGTTACAGGGAGCATATGCAACTTTTGTTCTGTAAATATGCAGTGAAAGCAACTTCTTTTTAAAAGTTATCTTTTGATTAGGCTTATTGTTCTACCTTTGCCACAATAAATATGAAATGCTATCATGTTATTTTATTGTATTTAAACTCTTTTAAAAATAAGTGTCACGAATAAACCCTTGATCTCAGGGACAACCTGTTAAACAATAAATCCAAGAATTGTTTACTGGACTTTTCCAGTTCTGCCCCAGGTGTCAGTTTAGTCCATGGAGCTGCCACTAAAATATGGGTGTTTACTTCCAAGAGCCTCCGAAGCTTGCACCTTGCACAGATCACCTATAAACGCCAGTGAGATATCTGAGTGTATTACACAGAAACCGTGTGTGATAGTATAAGTCTGGCTCAGAATATCTTTGGGGGAACGATACAGACATTATCATGACGTACTGGCCGTGGGTAACTCGAGTGGCAAGAGGCTGTAACTTTTTGTGGGCTTGATATCAGTGATGTTAGCCACTGTCAGCCCGCCACGCAACCAGTAATCCAGGTTGGATACCAAAGCTGGGCGTGGACATATTGTATCTCAAGTATTCAGTTAACCATCAGTAGGAAAGCATACTTCAAAAAATCATTTGAACAGGGCATTTCAATGGCGTTATGACGCTTCAGCTTCAGGCCTCAGGTACTAGCGACTGCCGACCAGAAGTTAGTAGTTTGTTGTCTGTGTGATACCGTGGCTCAACGCATCAATATCTTGCCAGTCATTCTGGATGTCCGCTTCCCATCATGATTTTGTAGTCATTCAAGCACGGGACTCTGCTGACTTGCTGATGGCGCTTCTACGACTGTTGCTTAAAAGTATGTGTACCTTTTCACTGTTCCAATCCACTTCCGAGCCTTAACCCACAGTCCTACGCGGACCCTAACCATGACTTTTAAAGTTTCCGCGCTGTTCCATATTCTTATTCTTTTTTCCCTCTTCTCCCACTTGACTAGTGCCTCGCTTCAAAACGTGACGGTCGACGATGCAGCCTTGACCGGGCTCTCGATACCACAGTACTTGCCTAACTACACGGCATGGAACATCGTCTATAATAACAACTGTACTATATGTGCTATTCAACCTGATAGTCTCCAGGCATACGACCACACATGGCATGATACCAGTTATATTGCCGGTAGTGGTGTCACACAGTCCATCGAATTTTCTTTTACAGGTGCGTCCCTCCTGTCGTCCCCTTTTCCATAAAAAGAGCCCAAAGGTCCTTGGCGACCACAATCGGGCGACTTATTTCTGTGCTTGCAGGGAGCGGGCTGTATGTGTTCTTCATCATTGCGAATAATGTTGCCGGTGCCCCGACAACCACGGAGGTCTACTTTATGTTGGACGGCATGCTGTCTGGCACCTATTCACATCGGCCAGGGGCGACCACAGACTACGAGTACAATGTGCCCGTATATTCTAACGGGTCGTTGGATTATGGCACACACGACATGATAATCCAGCCTTTGAACACTGCGTACCATACCTTGATGCTATTCGACTACTTGATTTATACGTGTGCCCCTTTCCCGTCTTGCAAGGAACTTTGTATGCTCATTTTCGAATGTGTTGTTAGCACAAACACATCAACGACAGCCAGTGCTCCTTCAGGAACAGCCACGACTTCGTCGATCTCATCCACCCCGGCTGTAACAATGTCCACACCATCAGCCAAGTTATTTAATCTAAATATCGGCGCCATCGTTGGTGGTACGGTTGGCGGAATCGCTGCCATTTCGCTTGTGGTTGCATCTCTGTTGTGCCGCAAGCGAAATAAGTCTTTTCCCCGCGGAGTTATCCCCGAGGAAACATTCGTGCTCGCTCGCGAAGTCGGTTCTGGCACTGAAGTCAGTTCAGTGGGTATCACCATCCCCAAGGTACGTGCCAGAATGCTAGCATCTCACCTGTGTTCTCATAAAGCCTTTATACTACCTGTCAACTTCGATACGCCATACGTGCAAATTAGTTCGCAAGGAAAAGTAAACGAGGAAAAGAATCGAAGCCAACATCGGTTCCGCAACCACCCATTATCCAACCTTCCTCATCCTTATCTGCATTCACCACTTTTCCTCGTAGTGTTTCACCAGAACCAGACGCTGGGGGTTCTGGTTTACTTGACCAGGTTGGGCTTCTACGGGACGAAATAACACGTCTTCGCAATTTGCATGAATCCTCTGCATCCAGTCTGCGATCTGAAGCACCTTCTGGGTATTTATAATTACTCAAGCGATTTATATGCCAAGATTATAGAGGGATGATAAGTTACACTTTCGAAGGCTGGAGGTGGATGGTCTCTATAATAGGTCCATGGTTACCCGATCATGTCTTATTTGGTTGACTTCAGGGTCTGGACTGATAAACGGCTGCATGAATATATGTTTTGTTTCTTGGAGACTGTGCTTGTAACACCCGCTTTATTGCACAGAAAACGTCAGTGAACAATGATCAGCAAATTGCTTGCAAAGATTCGATATACTGTACTATTTAAGCTATGCATTCTACTTTGTGAAGTTCAACTGAAAGTCGGTGGAATCAATCGTTACTACTTTGCTTCGAAGCTATGCTGCTATACCATTTCTACCGAAGGATGGCATTTCGTCCAGAGTGCAAAGATCGACCATCCTTCTTGTCAGGAGAGACTCGTACTCATACTAAATGGTGATTGGGAAGATAATTCAGACTACCTTGATGTTACATATCCAAAGTTCCACATGGCTGCGGTCGATTTTTTTTTCTTTGCGGATGTATGATAATAGTAAGCTTATTAAGTTTCAATCATGGCAATTATGCTTATTTAGTATGCATATCGACAGAAAACGTGGTGTGCTGTCATCACCAGACGATGTCCTCGTGAGTAATTTCTCAACCCAAGTTCGAAATTCGAATACAATGTATCCTTCTATGACACGCTGTTGCTGTATTATGGCACTTATACCTTGCTGGTCTATCCAGTCAATCAATTGTCGGAAAAATCCAGGGACCATTGCAACAAGATTGTGGTTTAATTTAATGACTACTAATGGGTTAGGTTGCAATTGCCTTGGGATTACAATTCCCCCTGTGCAAAGCTACATTGCAGGCCATTGTAGTCCTGTAATATATGGTAATCGTGGTCCTGTAATTTATGGCAATCGTAGTCAACTGTATAATTTGTGTTTCCCTACTTAAGTGGCCAACTTATAAAGCGCTCAACTGGTATCCATCATAAACGTCGTTCATGTTCGTTGGAGTATAAATTAATAGCCTCCATCTAGTGTTCAATATGATATTCGGGCATCCATATACGAGCAGATATCGCCGTGCGACAAAGATCAGAGGATACCTCGTACAACGTCGTGAAATCATGACATGACTGTTATCTTGCTACTGACTGTTTATACATATCAGCAACTTAATTTACCGGCCGTTCCGTGTCACCTCATGGGCTAACATCCCGATATATCTATCTTTTAACAGAACACTAAGGTGTTGCAATGTTCATCGTTTCTTTCTGGGGTCGGGATCGTAGCTCACCTACGGAACGCCAACAAACACTCTTTTCGGCATAGCACCTTTTTTATTCTGCCCATGCCTCATCCTTATTGTCTTGTCGAGATAGTGGTAAGTTCGGATACGGATGTGTCGCAGGAAACCACTGTATTTCTTGAAGTGGACCCAGAAGATGAAATGGCTTAACGACAAAGAGGCCGTTATGCAACTATGCAGTAAGTTTCATCATCGTTTAGCCTATCGAAAACAGGTTTAGATAAATGTAGGATAGTAGGGAGGACGTTTCTTGTCTGAGATCGATACGTTACTCCTGTCATCCATCGTGATTGAAGTAACCCAACTGTCCCCCCCCTTCGTCGCTCAATTTTTGGGGCGGTCAAGACGACGGACATACATACCCAAATGTAGGCCGAACCACTGTGACAAGAGCAGCGATCCCGACATGCTCACATCCTATGCAAGTAACAAGTTTCACCATGACAAAGTGCGTCGGGAAGAAATCACGATTCTTCGTCTCTTTGTAGTGGCTGATCAGGGAATACGTCTGATCGTGTCGGGGGTACGCCCCACTCGGGCACATCTCTCGGTCAGGCAATTCGCTTTGGTTCCCACTCCTGTTCAGCTGCCAAGCTCAATTTATATCTAGTACCTCAGCGAGTATTCAGGCATAAAGTGGTCATGACAGGACCCACATAGTATTCTTCCCGAATGTCAAACTTTTTCTTAGACCGATCGAGCCCGAGCGCTTCCTCTCGAGATAGCTGTACGCAGGGGGTTATGGAAAAGGATAAGGAAGGAGACGATATGTACTTGCCTGCTTGATCTTCTTATCCTGAAAGTCGTATCGCGTCTGGGTAAAAGACTGGAGACCAAACGAGGCGCCGACCATAATAAGTAGGAAGGGAATTCCGAACAAAGCAGGATGTCATTTTATTTTTGGTGCAGAAGAGAGCGATTGAGCGGATTGGATTACAGCTGGTTCGGAAAGTAATGGCAAACGCGTTTTTTTCCCGCACATGACCAAAAAAGGAAGTGCCCCCGACGGCGCATCTCACAGCTCGTGCGTCACCTGCAATCAACTACATCAGTCCTCCATCACGCGCAATGACCAACAACCAGCAGCCCATTGAGGATGAAAATGCAGGTAATCCCCCATATTTCCCTCTGAAAATCAAAATCCCCGCCGCTTCCGCTCTCAAGGTGAATGATAGCATGTATGCATCTATAATAGCCCTAAACAATCATGCGGCGCCCAACTATCCTCAGGCCTGCCAACCACCCCCAAGTATCACTAACAGGCATGATAAGAAGGTGAGAACATGTCAGAGTGTATATGCACACCATCCTAGCCCATTCAAGCACAAGTTTTCGCTATTGGCAGATCTGACAGTGAAAGAATGGGACTCCATGTCTGAATCAGACATTGAAATTATTGATAAGGGTCATATGATCCATGATGCTGATAGTAAGATCAACACATCTATCTTGTTATCTTGTACTATCTAGACTTTCAGAAACCCTAAAGTTTGTCCATTTGACCACTATATCATTCAAGGACCATGCTGATGGCAAGCGAAAGAAAGACAAGAAAGATGGTGATGAGGCTCATTTGGCCAAGCCCCAGCTGAAGAAAATGAAGACCAGCAATTGGGATGCAGCTTCCCAGTCGAAGGAACCAGCAAATGAAATAGGCAAGTGTGTATTTACTGTCTATCTGCAGATGTAGTCTACAACTATCACAACAACTGAACCTCTACGGGCCAGGAAGAATGTGAAATCCACCACCAGCACAATATCTGTGATGAAGGGTCCATTCAAGTTTGACATATTGCATTCATTCCCAGAGTTTCACTTGAAAATTGCTGAAGCTCTTCCTTGCCATGAGACACTTCTGCTAGTGTCAAAACTTGAATGGAAGTTCGAAAAGGAGGCTCAGAGTGCCCCAAGGAAGAAAATAGCTGACAATGCAGGATTTGAAGTGCTCATTGATGCAGTCATGAAGACAAAAGTAACTGACAATATTATCATATGGCTGCATTTACCTAAGCCTATAAAGGACGAAGAAGTGTGTTATTGAGAGTTGCATCTCACTGCTAACATTTATTTTGTAGGATTGGGATACTGGATGTTCTGATCACATTGATCATCCCTTTGATTTTGACAAGAAAGTCAAGCAAACACCAAAGGGGCTCATTGTAAGTGCTAATATGCCATGGTGTGCCATATTTTAGCCACTGCATCAATAGGCTGGCATGATCAAAAAATGGAATGCAGCAGCAGCAGCATTAGATGTCCACTATCCTGTTGGCAATATACCAGAATTCCTGGACAAACAAATCTGGAAGAATGAGACTATAGGCAGCCTTTTTGAGCTCACACCACCA